>JAZHYW010069103.1:0-29292 GCA_037355805.1 Ixodes ricinus
GCAATGCATCAAATGCCGTTTTTGGAGTGATTCTTTCAATTGTAGGAAGGTATTAAACAGTCGTTACGACCGCGAAGAACCTAATTTTATCAATTGTTAGAAACTAAATAAACCAATGCCGGCAAGCGAATCTGCGCGGGCGCGTGCATTTCGCAAGTGGTGCGGCCGTCATGCTACTTGTAGTCATCGCTTTCCTGCTTCCAATCTGCATAGGCCTGTGGTGCGTACATCATCGTACATCATCGTTTGGGACGGCCCGGTATAAGCTTGGATTCTCTTGCATGTCTGCACTCTTGTAGCCGTTTGGGACGCCTTAGTTTGTCAGCAAGCGCAGCAAAGCAGTTCCAGTCGTCTTATTGGTGCAGAATCTCTTTGTCGTCTGCTTTAACGTCGTCTGCTTCTTCGACTCTCAGAACATGTGAACCCACTGGGTTCACACGCTGGTCCCACTGCGTCGCGGGACAAACAACGACACCACTACTGAGCATTCCAGCTGCTCGGGCGTCTCGATGAACTTGGAAACAAGCGAACATCTATTTCCATGGCAGGGGACATGAAAATTCGATGGACCATTGGCTCGGTGTTGAACAACGGAACAGCATCAAATGTGTCGGGGGAAACTGAGCTTTGTAATGCATCGGCTTGTGCACAACGTGTAATCGACAATTAGAAGTAAAACAAAAGCTAACTATACTTTCTCGAGGAGCGACAGTTTTATAACAGATGTTTCATTCTGGTGTACAGCGTATGCGACAGGGTCAGAGATGAAACGCGAGGAGAAGACTGCACACAAAAAAGAAACAATCTACAAAAAAAGACGATGCCTGACGCGTCGTCAGCTCGCATCTGTCAAAAAGAAGCAACCATGCCAGATACCTGGAGGCTTTGGGTGAAGATGAGTTTTCGAGTACAGTTTTTATTCACTTTTATTTTGTATGCGCAAGCTCCGAACGCAAACAGTCGCCCAACAGTGGAAGCTTTTTTTCCGCGGTCTCGATTGGTGCAAATACAGAATGCATGAGTAACGCCAGCCACCACACAGGGTGGGTGAGGTTCGTTTGCTAACTTTTTGTGATAAGTGCTGCACTTCTATCTTTATTTTTATCTTTTTATTTGTCTTTATTTATTTGGTTTCAGTGCCGCGGTGCCGCGGAAAGATAGCAGCCCGTACCAAGGAGGCCTCGGTGCCGCGTCTAGTGAACATGATAATGTGATGAGCATATACATGCAAGATGACGACGACATGCTGTTGGTACGAAACGGAACGAAACGCGAGACAGCAGGCCGACAGCCCTGTTCGCGCTTTCAGATAATTCTAAGTTGAATTATGGAGTTTTTACGTTTTGCATGCAGAAAATTAAAACTACTTTTGAAAAAAGTCGTTTTATTTTAAGTTATGCATAGCGGGAATCGCTGCTCTTTTTTTGTGTGTGTGATTATCTTAATCTTTTGAAGGACTGTTTTGCTTGGAAGCGTGTCGTCGCAGAAACAATTTTCAAGAACCAAACTACAACGAGCAAAAAGTTTATGAAAAACGGTCACCGCAAAAAAAGTGGAGGTCCCAATTGAGATAGACTAATTGATAGACAGCCACGGAGCGAATGCTCATGGAGATTCCAACGATCGGAACACTTCGGCATGCCCTATGTCTCGAGCCTTTAGCTGACGTACAGTGGGAGCGATATAAATGATAAAGAAAATCGCTAAACAAATCGAAAAACTATTTGTTGCTGTGTACTATTATTAAGAAGTGGAGTAAGGGAAGGCTCCGCTGAAGGACGGAAGGGATGGAGAAAGGGAGAGGAAAGGGAGGGGGTAAGGAATTGGAGGTAAGTTGAAGGAAGGGGGACATGGATGGAGAGGAGAACTCCTGGCAGCAACATCTTCTAGGATTATCTATAAGGTGTTGCTGGTAGGGGGAGGACTGTGGAAAGAAAAGGAGGGGGAAGGGAGGAGAGGGATGGGGTGAGACAATTTGTGTGTCGCGTGACGTATATTTTCTCGCTGAATTTAACGGGGAAACAAAATTGTTCTATAGTTCACGTGACGTCGATTTCCCGTAAATTTAGGCGGAAGTTGGATTGGTGGCTCGGCCACAAGATTTGACTTGTCCCGCCAAATTTAGGGGATAACGGAATTGCTGTATCGGTCACGTGACGTCGATATTTCGCTAAACGTAGCGGCAAACTGTATTGACGTTTCGGCTACAAGACGGGAATTTCTCGATAAATTTAGCGGGCAAACTGAATCGGCGCTTTGGCCACAATACGGGAATTTTCCCGATAAACTTAGCGGGGGAACTGAGTGGCCGTACAGGTCACGTGGCGTGAATATCCTCGAGGTGTATAGGAAAACGCATGGACGGGCGAACAGACAGACGACGGTCGAAATTTTGAGATTGGGGATACAGTTTAAAAACATTGCGCTTTAAAACGGTCTGATTCACGCCGCTACTGACAGATGGCGCCACACGTGCTCGAATCGGCTGGATCTGCTCCGGGTTTTCTTCTCAAGTGAAACTCACGTTTTCTTTATTTATGTTATGCCACCTGAGGGTAGCATCCTCAGCCATACGGTCTTAACGTTTTTCCTCATCACGCATAAAAAATAAACAAACTATTTTAAGCTTAAGTATTTTTTCTCCATTAAAACCTACACTTATGACACTTGAGTATTTGAGTTTACAAAGGTGCCGCCAAAGGCACCTTTGTAAAAAAGTTTAATTGCACTCACTTCATTGGTTTGCTTATGCTCAATATTTCACACCCGAATAGCACTCGGAAAAACACCCTAGAATGATAAGTAGCGAGGTATATGCCTCACCTCGTTCGAAGCGGAATGCCCAAAAACGTGCTCTCCGTAGATCCAGGAGTCGCTGGGGACCGTCGTGGCATTGTCTACACCAGTCGATCTTGTGCCGTTCAGTGGCACGTCGTACCTGAGGCACTGACTGTAAGATCCCGACACGTTGTCGCACGGAATGAACATCTCCTTCAACTCCCTCTGTCATGTTCCCGTGCTCGTCCGGGTAAGAGCACCAGTGGGTCATTGTTGGTGACCAGGAACACGTAAGCCAGGTTATCGAGGCCAGTTACGATGCCTCGGTACGTGACGAAGGCCACGAAGAAGCCTTGCCACCTGCCAAAGCTGCCGATCACGTCCACCAGGATCGGCCATCGCTTTGTCCAGCCGTTTCTGCGAAATCATGCAATAAGTACTACTCGTAACGTTACGTCATTAGATATATTTGCGGAAAGAAGCCCATGGACAACTCTACGTGCCGGGGTAAGACTGAAGGGAGAAGTCTCGTTTGATAAATCTTTGTCGGATAAAAAAAGAACGACGCCTCCCGGTACGAAAGTACGAGGCGCCAGGGTTGCTGCGGTGCCAGGAACGGATGTTTACTGCTACGTCTCGCGTGATCGCCGGTTCGGGACCGTTCCCACGAGCGGGCGATATGGAGCTTGTATTGGTGTCGGACTCACAGCACTTAACACCAATGCGATTTACGTTTTTTCTTTTTTGTCTTTTTGTTTGGTTCTCTACCACCAGTATCCTATATTAACAGCAAATTATAAGATGCACATGTAACCGCAAATAGTTAATGCATAAGAGTGGAAAAGTGCAATAACACGTCGACAAAAAGTGCTTCAGAATAACGTCGTTAAAAACAGAATTCTGCCTGTCACTCGAAAAATGTAATGGAATACAATTACAAATTACCGAGCCTCAAATGTAATGAATTACCATTACAAATTACTTTTGCTGAAAAGTAACGGATTACTTTACTCGTTACGTTACAAATTACTTTCACGTTACTTTTTTCGTACACTTATCCAGAAAACAATAGAAACAATTTTGATGTTTTTCAAGAATGTTCTGTAACACTACTTTCCATTTCTCAAACGCCCGCATTATGGTAGTCCTTGTAAAAATAAAATATTGTATTTAAGAGAAAGAATGTAGGTGCACTCCGTTCACCTGTAAGCTGACAAGGCAGCGAAAGCTGCAACCACACCCACCATCCCGCTAGCTTACGGCGACCGGAAATGATCCCTGGAATTCTGCAGACAAAGCTAGCGGTGCGCATGCTCAGTAGCAGCGTCTACCTATGCTAGGAGATTCGGAGGTAAGGAACCGACCAACGAAAGCTCCCTTTGAAACTGGCCTTTCGAGCGTGAGCGCAACGTCTCAAAGCGGCGGTCTCGTGCCTTGTAGCTTTGTGCAGGTCCCGAGAGGCGTTGAAAAAGTTGGAAAAGGTGAAATGGTGTAAAAGTCAAAAAAACAAATAAATAAAAAGCGGCAGAGTCTAACTCGGCGTTAGTCGTCGTGATCTTTTTTTCCCCCGCATATTTGAACGTTTTTCTAGTGGTTCTAGTGACCGGTCATAACAAATCGTGTTTTCATTTCGGTCATTCTTCTCTTCGCGATGTTTTTCATTTTGTTGTACTTGCTTCATCTTTGTGCTGCTGTATTTCCTGCTCATATTGCTCCAGTTCTATATTATGTTCATATTGTTTTTAAAAAGTAACGAGTAATTAAAAGTTATCTGCTACCAATATATTGTAACGAATTTACATTACAAATTACTTCCAAAAAAAGGAACGTGGAAATTACAAAATTACTTGAAAAAGTAACGGATTACTTCCCAAAATCTGGTTTAAAAACTCAGTGACAAATCAAATTAACAAAACTACACTTAGCTCTAAACCTTTTACATTAATATATTTATTTGACTCTGCCGCCAGCATTTTGAATGAACGCCAAGAAACTAAGTACATACATAAAATAATAATAATTCGGCTGTGTGTATGTTTATACAATTGAAAGTTAGTCAGCCTCTATAGGTGGAATGAATGGCATACTACAAGAGGGTAAATACGAATGCTTTCAAAATATTACACCATTGGGAAACCACGATCTTCTCTAAAACCGGTATTTAAATGGCTACTACCAGGCATTAGGGGGCATTCAGCGGGTTGGCTGTTTGTCAAGCAACCTTGCGACCCGATGCCATACTAACCCCATTCCTCCCCAAAAAGGCCAAACTTGGCCAAGCAGGTTACTTCTTCGTATCCTCAGTTCTTTCGCCGTTATGTTCTGCCGCGTTATCAGCCATGTTAGCCGATGATTTCTGTTTCGCATGTCTTTTTAGTGGCCGTCTTTTATAAGTGCATGCTCCTCAGCGATCGCACGATGGTGATTGACTCCCTGCTCACTCAAGCTCGTCGTGGTGCCAAAGGTGACATTCTCTAGCGGGCATAGTTTAGTTCGTTCCTGCTCAGCGCGAGCTTACGGTTAGCTTCCATGACGCTTCTGCAACTTGCGTTACACACCCCCAAGATTGTAGTTCTTCCCAGGAGACAAGTGGCGCCTCGTTCTGAGCCCGTGTTCATCGTGGCAAACTTACTTTTCGGCTGGCAACTTTATGAATTTGCTACAAATGTTTGGTAGCTACATACTAAAGCAGTAAAGAACCAATCTTATTTAACTGATCGGAACTGCTCTTGCGACTAGGTCGGTCGTACGTTTTGCGATACCGCAAAACGAGATTTCTGTGAAACGATGGCCAGGCAGCTGATCCCCTGAGTTGCCGTCATGCTGAAGCCAGTAGTTTGGGTGGCGCCGTACACCCCCGAAACAAAACTTTGAAATCAAATATTTACAGAAATACAGACGACATTGGAAAATCATAATTACACCTCGTCATTCAGGCACACTTCTGCGCTAAACTCAGAGTAACCATACAATTAAGAAAGTCCACAATGGTTATATTAAAAAGGTCATTCATATTCATTGTTAAAACAATTCTAATATGGTCTCGAATAAATTCACTCATTGTATTAAAAAAGAAGCGTGCATTATAGAAAGTAATTTTTACATTACGGTCCAAGGACTGGTGACGTTTTTGTGTGTAGACCTAGCTTGGTTAACTGCTGAGAAGTAGTTAAGAGACGGCCGCAATAAATTTAGCAAAATACCATGCAACTACATTTCAGTAATGAAAACCTGATTTAAGGTTTGTGTTTTTACGATACCTTCCACAAGCTCGTGTAGGACGACTAGGTTGGACATGTACATGTACGTCCTAAAAGGTCCCGGAAGCCAGGTGATGGCGTCTGATTGGTGGAGCCAATTGTCTTCTCAATCACACGCCATTACGTCACTTCGGTGACATTTTAAAACGTACATGAAAATGTCATACATAGCCATCCAGTTCTCACTTAGCAATATATTTATATAACCAAACGTCTTTTTAAAATTCAAGCTCAATTTGATTTTTCTTCTTTTTTACATAGTTACACTCCACTTACCTCACACAGTGCCAACACCCGGAGGCCTAGTGGACGAAGACGTTTCTTTTTGTGAAAGCTTCTTCGAGCGAGAAGATAGCGAACGTAATTGAAGCATGATAAATTACGAGACAATTGCTTTACGGTGGATACGTGGGCTAGCTTATCGTTAACTAAACTCCTCGCAGTAAAACATCTCCACGGCGCCAGTTCGCTAAGTCCAAGACATCCCGCTTCCCAGGAAACTGAAGGCACATACATTGTGGTTAATTTACTTCAAGCTATGGTGCTTGGAAGGCGTCCTCGCTATGGTATCTCAATGTCCTCCTGATGACCTCATACAAGTGCCATGCTCTTGCCTGCCACCCTCTTGGCGGTGGCACAACAGCACAGGCGGATGCCGGAGTCGCCTCTTCTGCTGCAGATCTCTATGGAACTTGGCAGTCCATGGGAGCTTCAGCAGTCAGGGGTTTGGACGCCACGACGACATTGACCCTCGCGTTCGCTAGTCCTTTTTGTTTTCTTCAAAACTTCTACGACCAACCACCAGGATCACGACATCCGACAACGTGACATGCCGGCTTCTTTGACGCAATTCGTCTCCACTTCGGGAGTCTCTTCGAGGCGTGGGCGGGAAAAGGACTGTAACCATACCAGACGACGACGCGTTTCAGGCTCCATGCCTAAGCTAAACAAGACACGAAAATAGTAGACACTAATAATAAAGAATTAAAAAAAAACTTTCAGCTTTTCCATTTTGGTGAAGACGAAAAACCAGCGGAGCTGTACAATGGAAAGTAATGGCCGGCCGGAAGTCGGCAAGCCAGAGTGGAAATGCTGCCGCCATCTATGAGCGACGGCGGGAACCAGATATGTGACTTGCCGCCGTCGCTCACAGGTGGGGGTAGTGTGCAGAGTTTGGTGTCTTCATTTTTTTGGGGTGGGACACGATCATGGGGAAACTAGCCATTAACAGCTTTGCTGTAATAGTCTCCTGTAGGACTCAGGGTGGCGATTAGAGTTTCGCTAAAAGACTTAGCAGGCCTTAGCGAAACGTCCGGGCAGCTCTGAGGCCCTCGGGATACTTGCAAGAACGATTGGCGGTACAAACCGCTGGCCGGAAGAAACTATTGAAATGAAATTCCTTTGCAGCGTTACCGCAAATCACCGATGGCAAGGCAACCTGATCGAACACTGGCTACGCGAGAAGACGGAGCGGCATCCTGGGACTGCAGCAAATTTCAACACCCCTTGTTTCGCTGTCAAAAATGGGCGGTTAAATTTGACCAGAATTTTCTAATATCCACATTCAACCGTCGGATTTAGCACCTCTGCGAAATGAAGAATAAACCGCTAGGCCGCCTTCAATCTCTTCGCGCGGGGTGAGTATCGCGATAACCAGTCAAAAACAATTTCAGGGAATATATAGACCGACACGCGGAGCGACTCTGCTTACCAACACGCCGCAAGGCCGCGCATGCGCGGTAGCTATGCGGGCAAGAGCAGTCCTGGCTCTCCGTGTTTTCGCTATTGCGTTCTATGGCGTGCGCTCATTGTTGTCGTTGTAGGGACGCTTGTATCTTTATTTGTGCGTCGTATTTCCTGAGAACGTATGTCGTATCCTATGCCCGACTATTTGAGCTCGCTGCCCGAGCCTGAACGGCAGCGGTATCGAAACAAACTGTGCGGTGACGGCGTTGCCTTCGACGATCCGTATGCCGTAGACAAGGCCTGCTGGACTTCCGACGTAAAGTTGTTGCCACCGAAGTCGACGGCTCATGTCGTCGTTTATTTAGTTTTTTCGCCAAGCCAGTTCACGGCCGACACGGTGCAGGCGTACAAGTCTCTCGAGGCCTACGATTACTTCGAGTCGGTTTCCGCACTGCCGGCGGGATCAGCAGTCTGTGGGTCTGCGGAAGTGTGTGTATTCATTAATTGATTAAATACACACAGCGTCTTCAAGTCAAGGTATGATATTTTTCCTACCCTCATGACCACAAGGCATGACAAGCAGTAACGCTTTGTCCTTTCTGCAGTCTTAGCGGTAACACGTTACAAGTAACGGCGTTGCCGGTAACGCGTTACTTTTTTCAATAACGTAGTAACCTACTCGTTACGTTTTTCGACACAGTAACGGGTAACGTACTTACGTTACTACTTCAGGTAACGTAGTTACGTTACTCGTTACTCCTTCCCAAGTCTTAAAGAAATTACACTTAAATTTTTTCCGTGTTTTAGGCGTGAAGCCATGTTTTTCTTGGCGTTTTTTCTCGTGAGTATCTAGGTGAAACCGTAAAACGAGATAAAGTAATTATGTTCAGTTTCTGCACGAACATAATGTTTCTTGATATATGACATGTATCGTCAAAACCGTAAAATGTGCTAAATCTTAATTTAAAAAAGTAACGCAGAAGTAACGTGCGTTACTTTTTATCGGTAGCGGTAACGGGTTCCTTTTATTTTTAGGCAACGTAGCTCGGTAACGCGTTACTTTTATTTGCAAGTAACGAGTAACGTACTTCGTTACTTTTCTCCGGTAACGCCTACAACACTGCCGTTCTGTCGCCGATCCTCTTCTGCTGGGTAGCACGGGCGTAGCGAGCCACCGACGAGCGCTTGGCCGATGCTTTGTGCGCGAACACACATGGGAACAAAATCCCGGTGGTCTTGATCAGGCAACGCTTTCCCTGCACATAAGCAAGCCTCGGGACGGAGATTGAAATGGAAGCCGCACTTGCCTTCAAGAAAGTGTTTGCCGCACAAACGGTCGTTCGCGCGAGGCGACGATTCTTTTCGATCCACGGATATTATCCACCTTTTATGCCTTTCAGAGTCTGCCGGGAACTTGTGGAAACTCACTCCGCTACTTTTCTTGTACATTTCGGTGCAATTAACAGCAACACAGCTTCGCGGCATGCTGAAATGCTATGACGCCCATGCGAAACGTGCGCCCTTTGCCCACACCCTGCCACACCCCCGCTCCGGCGCGATCGCAGCGCCGCCGCAGCTCCGTGACGTCAAGCTCTGCGTGTCGGTGTAAAAATATTAAAATTCAATTTCTTTAAAATTTTCAAAATGCCAGAAAACATGAATGAAAAATGGACCTACGTATATTATAGTCTCTCTTAAAAATATACCATGTGCGAGTTATTTCGACTTCTGTGTATTCTGCATAGGTAGAATTCTAAACTACTCTCTACAGTAGTTGGCATGATAGAATATTTGAAGACAAACAAACATCAATAGACATACGCCCTTTCATGTGACAATTTTTTGTTTATTGTTTTCGGGCAATGAAGGAACGGGGTAGTTGCTCCTTGCGTGGGTAGAATCCCGACGTGCTGAGGTGAAGGTCAAAGGTTACGAGTACAAATCAGCAGCCTGAAAAATTTGGGCCCGACCTCTCCTTGATGACGTAAGACAATAGGGAGCACAGCCACGACGAAAAATACTTAGTAGGCAGGATGAACATAAATAGACACTGGAAAGCACGTTGGTTTAGCAGTCTCATGGGATTTTAACGCGAGTACAAACGTAAAAAGAAAGAAAAAACTGGAGGCAGCATACACATGGACTGCGTAACTTACAACAGGTTTATCTCAACATTTCGGAGTAGTCCAAGATTTCGAGTGGTCATTCAGATACACCGTCTGATTTACCCCTAAATCTGACTCGCATCTAAAAACCTTTTATAATTTTACAACCCAACACGCGAAACCTAACAACTTTTTTTGCCATAATTCCAACGCATGTTGATTCCATTGACCCACCCATCTTGTGTTCGGTTTCCTTGCTGCATATGGACCCCGGAGGTCTAACATGGTGCCAAAGGTTTCAAGAACACGAAACTACACTCAACTGGACATTAACTAATACTGACAACGGGTTCGGGTGCCTTGGCAGTCGGCCACCGAGTTCGCGCTTGCCACCACGGTTCCTCAAACGCGTCCTTGTCTGGAGTGTTTACTGCTTTATCCCGCTCAGTGCATTCAAGGTCACAAAGTGGCAACAAATGACGTCACAGAAGCCGGCATGTCAGGTTGTCAGATGTCAATTCTGGCGGTTGGTCATTGAAGTTTCTGGTAAAATGTGCGAGAGAACGCGAGTGTCATTATAGTCGCGGCACCTTAACCCTTGGCATCTGAAACTTCGGGGACTCTTAAAGGGTAACTGCAAAGAAAGAAAAAGTGTATTTTTAAACAGCCTAATTGGGACAAGCATGCCACAAAACAACTTTCCCGCGAGAAAAAAAGTTTACAGCAATATTTATTACGTGAGACTGATTTTATTTATGGCTATTTCGTCCGTTTTGAATCGCGCGCCACAAAGTTGGTATTATACGTCACGTAGTGGCTGCTATATGTCACGAAGTGACGTATAACAGCTTACCCGCGCGCGTTGAAAGAGCGGGAGTTTCAAATGTGGAGAAGTTGTTACTCTGACTAAATTACGTCCTGTGGTGTAAACATTGCTAGAAAAATTGTTTTTTTTAGGAAAATTTGTTTGTGACATGCTTGTCCCAATTAGGCTGTTTAAAAAGACATTTTTGTTTATTAGCAGTTACCCTTTAAGCTGGACGAGTGACCTGGAAGCAAAACAGGCGCTCTGCCGTAGCCGCCTCCGCTGATGTGCTACGGCCAGGATCACGAGGCCATCAGCCGGAAATCGGGGAAACTCCGTTTCAGGACCAGTCGGAGACCCGTTCCAGGCACCATGTGAGTACTCCCATGAATGGGACAGGTGCGATGTGCGCGTGGCATGGCGCTCTTGGCCACGAAGTGGCCAAAATGGGCACGCTGGTTTGGGGCGTGGGGCAACCCCTCCAGCGCTAAGCATCGGAACCTCCAGGGTGCCGATCAGCTTTAATAATGAAACTTGAACTCGATTTGGAGCGATAAGTCCCGTCCGTTTGACATTTTATGATTCGCATTGTTCGGATTCGTACGTGATATTCACGAGTCTAATTTCAACCCTGCTGTCGTCAATACATTATAGTTGACCACAACTCTAGTTTAGAATTCTCCTCCCGGTCACTACAAACTCATTCTTTTTTAAACGTCGCTTTTAAAACATGCTTATTCATTCTAATATATTTTCCATGATGTTAAGACCCATTAAAAGCCCGTTCTATTTTAAAGAAAACTGCATTGACCAGGTTGATAATCACCGTTTTTAATTTGGCCAAAACTCGATTTCCTCGGTTTTCTTCAAATTTCTTAATTGAAAGATCACTTGGAAGGCTGGAGCTCGCTTCAAAATAGCTTTGATTGGGGGCTCCAGCTGCCGAATCCTTTCCTGAAGTTCCTGTAACGAAGATATCGATAGTTGATTTTCTATAATATTGAGGCATCCACATTCAATGTTGATTACTGACAGAAAATGTATTTTAGAGTTTCTTTCAAGTAAAAGCTAATATTTTATTATGACCTTCCTTTTTGTTTGTTTATCTTTAAATGGCTGGGGGTACCTACGTTATATACAGGCTTAATTGAATTCCCACGAGGTTCCTTTTTTAATTTCTAGATTTTATCATATTTCGAAGTTTGTACGAAGCTAAAAAAAAGATGCAAAATTCCTTGCAAATTTTCTATTCTGTCTGGTAACACTGGTAGGCAACCATTCAAGGTGTTCCTTGTAAATTTAGATTCCAAAGCACTCTCAGATAGAACAGCTAAAAGCAACAATTCACTACTATTTCTGAGATACTGAAATCCTGCACAAAAGAGCGTGTGCTAATGGTACACATTTACGTTCGTAAATTTTTAAGCAGTACAATTGGATTTATCTTTCAAGAGACGATACTGACCTAGTTGTGTGTTTTTCAGGAAATAAAAAGTATAAATTACATTTTGCAATGAATTTGAGAAACAAATAGACGCCCACAAGAAATAAGCGTAAATTTGTTTGGTTATTGTAGTATTGAGTGTATGGTATAGACAAAAAAATGCGTTCGTTTGTGAAAACATTTGTTTACAAACGATTCACTAATAAGTCCTGTCAGCAAGAAAACGGCACACTTTGACAGAAGATAATGAACATTAAATGGCATGAAAACCGGAGATCAGTGGAATTGAAATCGTTTTAGTTCAGCTCCTGCAGTTTAGACGATGTATACCTAAAATATCAGGTAAATATAATTGGTGTTGATATTTAATTTCTCTCCGCCTCTTCCCTCAGATTGTCAAGGATTAGTAGACATTATCGCAGTAAAATGCAGTTACTCGGCTTTTAAAGTGCAATAAAATAACATGGTCACGATATTGTTTTAATCAGAGATGACCACGTAAGGGATAGTGCCTAGATTAACCTACTCAATAAGAAATATAAATGTGCAAGTGTCGTACCTACCTGAATTTTCGGTAGAAAAAACAAGGCATGCGAGTCATATTGTTCATGATACCTGATGTTTTTTCTTTTGTCCTGATGAACGAAAAGAAAGGCATCATCTCCAAAAAATGTGGACATTACTTAGTGGTTACAAATAGCATTTCGATATCGGCAGACTCACGTTCTTCTGAGCCTCGGCATGAATACAATTCACGGTGTTTACAAGTTTAATTTTAGTTCATTAAACAGGCAGCCAAGGTTTTACCAGAAGCCTTAGTTTGTTAAAGAGCTCGTTTTCTGCAAAACAGAGGCTGCCCTCTGGGGACTATTCAGGAGATAGCGTTTACAAAATGGTATGGCGTTTGTGTTGCATTTGTTCTTAACTTCTGGGTAAGCTCTAGTTGCTTTACTTAAATATATATTATGTGTGTTATTTTTGCGCTATAAACATACAAGTCTGGAAATTGGGCTCGGAGTAGGATGATATGAATTATTACACACTGAAAGCAATTGTTTCCGTAAAACTTTCATCTGGGCGTAGAATACCCGTTTCGGCCCCACAGAGGCGTGAATCAAAATTACCATGGGAAAATCTAGTCCCACTTAAAATTACACTACGGCGCATTTTATTCCCCCGGTCAATTTGCATCACAATTAAAACATTCACTGTGCTGGATTTTAAATTTTTAGTGCGACGGAGCGCGGCAGAATCATATCGCCCCTAGAAACTATTACCTCCTCGTTGCAGCCATATGTGTGATAGCAACACGGAATTTTCTTCTCCTCGCATATGTCTTCATGCGTAGTCATCTGAAAGGTCCAAATCAATTGTTAGTTTCCCGAGCCTGGAGAACGACAAGCAAAGTGCTTACTTCGTGAACTTTTCATCCAATAACCTGACATTCATCTAATAACCTGTGATCTGACAAAGTATAAAAATATTTTCTTTTAAAGAACAGACCAGCTCTCCCTCCGACGTCATTCCGCTAGGGTGGGGCTTCTGTAGGCACGGCCCGAACGCAGACGATTCACTCCACGCTAACCGTGTTTCTGCACAAGCGTAGGGCCCAGAGCTGGTCTCGGCAAACGCGGGCTTGCTTGTAAACTGCGCATTAGATTATTAGGTGCATAATTCGGAGTGCTCACATTATCCAACCGCAGCAAGCAGCCTCCTTGCTCGACAATACATACTCCAACAGTTGTTACCAAGGACGTTTGTGTCAAACCGTAGTTTTAATTTTTTTTAATGGGAGAATGTTTTTGTCATGGATACAGTTCATTGTTCGGATCCGCATCCTTTGTTTAGAATGTCAAAGCTTAAGGTTGGAAGTTGATAATACTTGCATCAGAGCTAGTTCGACCGCGAAAAGTTATTTGAGTGCCTCCAGAACTGACGAATGCCACAAACTTGCTATAATCCAAACTGCAAACCTGAAAACGTGAATTAGAGGAGAAAGAGTCCACATAGAAGCGAAGGAAGTGTGGCACGAGTCGGAAAAATGAAACACTGCGCTGTTCGAATGAGAATGCGAGAATGAGCTGTGATTATTGGGTTCACCTCCGAGTGCGTTAAATGCGTGGCGGCGCACGTCAGTTCCACGCTTTGGCCATTGAAGAGCAGGACCGATGGCTCGGGGATGCTTTGTCACAATAAAACAAAACTTGAAAAACCCGTCCAAATTAAGCATCTTCCATAGATGGCTGTAAACTGTTGCTGGTATCTCTTATATTTCAAAACTGTGCCGATTTAGTTGTTTTCGGTGATCATCGACAATGTTTCTAATTGACTATACAAATTAGAAAGTTAAATACTTCGAAGTAATTAACGACTCAAGTTTAAGGATATCAACGTTGTGCCTCGGCAATTCGTACTTTTCGCAGGAGCGATTTGCCCCGGCAGGCCCCCTCGAAACTTCCTGTATATGATGGCTTTATTACATCTTAAATTTAATTGGCTACATTACAAATGTTTCTGAGTCTTGGCAATACCCGAAGTTTACTCACCTCTTCTTTTCCAATTTTTTCGTTGCAGGAATTGCACTTCCCAAACTGGCAGTTATTCTGCAGATATGAAAACGAAACAAAGGTCAAAAGAACACCGGAAATTTGGATTCCAAGATATATCCTCTATCAAAACTCCAGGCAATTATGTTAGTCACACGGATTATTATATAAAAAAAGAATAGAGATCGTAATGTGCCGTTTGCTCTACACAACTTTGCAAAGGCCCGAGTACTAGATGTAGGTATTAAAAGTTTTTCTTAAAGGTAAAACAACATTTCAAATTCTAACACTAAATATTTTATGTTACTCTTGCCAAAATATGTCGATCAAATAAAATAAAATACATCACCATATGATCAAGGATCTCATATGAAAAAAAAATATGTACGGATATCCTGCACCCATGTCTACTGTCTAATTAATTTATGTAGCCTCAAACAACAAAAGTGGCACGTTAATAAATCCTATGTGATGCAAGAGGAAAATTTTCCACCATTTTGACTTTGGATTATGAGGGGAGAAAATGCCTATACCCGGTCCTTAGCTCTAGAGTTGTGCTATTGTAAATGTCAAGGGAAGAACTAGTAGATTTCACCACTTTACATAGTACTACTTTAGCTCGAACAAGTCATATATTGATTCACTCATTCTACGCAGTATCCGATATTGCAATACTCTTGGCGCATTTCTGAAACGCCAATGCTATCGGTGAGGCGTATTCGGAAAATCTTGTCAAGTAAGCCAGCAGGCCTTCTCGACACTGTGATCTGCACGCTGTCAGGGGCGTCACATGGTGTAGTTCACTGGGAGATAGAGAAGAGGGGGGATACAAAGGCTTAGGTAAACACGCCTCAGTGATTCCGGCACTAGTCTTTAGCCACGCGTCATTAAATCTGCCAGCCGGTAAAGGCTAGCGAGTCAATTCCTGGGGTGTGCTTACCCAAGTCTCGGGAACCCCTTCTTTCTCTCTTCTCTCTCCCACTCTCTCTCTCTCTCTCTCTCCGTCCCCCCCTCCCTCCCCCCAGCCCCAAACCAGTCGATGTGGCGTCCGTTAACACGCGGCCATCAAGCGCCGAAATTGGCCTGTTGTTTTACACCAAACTCTTTTTTTCAATACGCATCCTGAAGCAGAATGTGATTTATTATATGATTATCTAGTCATGCGCAACATCCGCATGCAGTGTTCCTTCGTCAGTTAATCTTTCACACTTATGTTAGAGCATCACTCGCCTTGTGGTCACTTAACTCCTCCTGTTTGATACATTGATCACAGTCACGGCATTGGACTTCTTTTTTAGGACAAGCCTTCTCATGTTCCTGTAAAAAATATAAAAAATAGGACCCAATTTTCGTCTGTGAGGACGGCGCGAATGTAGTGGGCTTGCGTCGGCAGACCTGTTTAGATATAAAAGCACCCCGTTTGAAACACTTATTTAAAACGATATTAACAGACAAAGTAAACCTTTCTCCAGACCACTGGCCTGGTTCCAACGCAGGTGCCTTAGCTTTCTGCTTAATCTTTACTTCAATTTGTAACAAAATCACAGCCATAATTATTAAACTTTGTATAATTTCGCACAGGTCAGAGTCAAAGCCAAGCATGGCGAACTCCAACAAGTGCAAGTAAAATGTTGCAGACAAAACGCTTCCATTAGAAAGTGTCCTCTGCTTTAGCAGTCCAAACGAAAACCTCGTAAAGTCCTTCAAAAATGACTTTTCGGGGTCAACAACTGCGAAGCCTTGTGGCCCGCTCTGCAAATCACAATCATTTGTTCCTCGTTTGTTCTGGAGAGAAGCGTGACTTTATCATATGTTTATAGGGAAAGCTGCCCCCCTTCCCCCTCACAAACTCTAAAGGATTTAGGGCGTGAGTCGTCGATATCGTTGCGTGGCACCGTGACGTCACAAACTCAGAGAAACGTCATTCTTACTAGACGTCACACACTTAGGTGATGTCACGGCGTCATGTGACATCCAGGTATCACGTGATGTCGCGCTTTAATGTGATATCTTTGTGTACCATGACATCATGTCACATGACACGCTAGTAATCATGTGCCATCATTTACCTGGATAGCTAGCATCGTAGTTATGGGCGAGTTCCATTTTCCGACGACTTTGGCGAGGTTGCTCTTCCGCGTCAGGCGAGAGAGACAGAAGTGCCAGGTGCATAAGCGTACATCTACAGGGTCTGATAAGCTGTGCAGCTATCGCTCCGACTGTTCTCTGGATTCACACAAAAGTGCTCTTTCTTTTTTTACCACCTGCGCTATCTACAGTTAACATGAACTGCGAGACCACACGAAATATTCTAAGCATAAAAAACAATTTCCATGATTTACAGCATTTTGTATCATAGGGAGATAAGTCAACACTTTTTACTCACTCTCTCAAAGTAGCAGAAACGATACTTCATTGTCTACATATTTCCAAAGAAGGAATCTACCAATATTTACAGAACCATTATTTTGATGTGCGTGGACAATGGACCGCCAGAGAGGAGACGTAGTTGAATTACGGCGCTTGGAAAGCTCCTCCGCACTTGTGTGAATTCCCCATCCTATTCCGCCCGCACATTAAAAGTAGACCCGAGTGGCAACAAATGACGTCACAGAAGCCGGGGTGTCATGCTGTTATATGCCACGATCTTGGCAAATAAACGTAAGCGTCCTCAAAAATAACAAAATAAAGCACGAGAACGCAGTGTGCACTCGTCTTGTCCGATTATGGGCTCCCGAATTTCTCCCTGGACTGGCAAGTCTTGGAGAGCAACCTGCAGCAGAACAGACGTCTATACCATATGGCGCACCATGCATTCACGAGGCCGCCCATCAAACCAACCTGGCAAAGAGGGCTGCAGAGCAACTAAGCAGTTGCCTCGCCTCAGAACACGATCACATGGTCGTGTCGCCGCGGGGTCAAACGGGATCTGAATTCGGCTCCCGACGTGCCGTTTTCTCTCCCTAGCCAGTGGATGGCGCTGCCGGCGGCACCCATGGCGAGGCGAAGAAAACCTCCTCGCCCATCGGTCGATATACTCGGTGTACCAGGGGGCAAACCCGGCGAAGGGTTCTTGGAGATTCGAGACGGCAGCGAAACCAGGCAGGTGTGCGAGACCGGACCTAGGGCAATAGCGGGGACACGAGGCCTAGGGGCCCTCTTTTGTGTTAAGCTTTGGGCTTAACGTACGTTTGTCAATATTTGAGTAATGTCGCGTGTGTTTGTAGTATAGATTGAGCGTTTTGTAGCGTTGTGTTTTTATGTACCAATAAACGGGGAGCGGAATCCCGCTCCCGTGAAAGAACCAGGCTGGACTCGGGTTGTTGACGGACCACGTGGGGAACGGCGTATCGGCGGCGGTACGGGAATTCCCACAACCACTATCACCACCGCTGTTTGCCGTCACACCGCCGTAATTGCGAACGGCAAGCAGAACAATACTTCTATTACGTCATCGAGACGAAACTCGAAGGACCACTTTTTTTGGATTTAGGACGCGGTAGACACACACCAGTCGGAGTCGCGTTCGAGGCACAAATTAGACCCTTAAAAAAAAAAGTTCGCGCCACCGCCTGTTCGCCATATTGCTTGCTCACACAGACTGAGCATGTTATTGGACACGAGCACGTTATCGGCGGACTCCGAGCCAATTGTATGCTCGGCATCCAATGGATGGATGTATGGATGCTGCTGGCTACACCCTTTGCAGTGAGCGGTTGCGCCCACCAGCCTCCTCCCTGAGCAGTGGCGATCGCCAATGTTGCTTGACTGGATTTTTTGAAAAGGGTCGTTTGTTGAAGTACTGAAACGAAATTCGCATACATTCTTCAGAAGGAAAAATAATGAGGCTGAAGTCGGCTCGAGGGCAGAGCTCACCCCAGAGTTCACGCGCATCCCATTCTTCCTTGCAGTGTTCACAAGCAGCTGCTTCATCGTCCTCCGACTCCACCGTGACATCAGCATTCTGGCTGAAGTGGTCTTCTCTCCATGTTAAGGGACTCGTTCGATGTTTCTCCTGGGTGGAAGCAGGTTTCTACAAAATAAACAGTAAGCAGGATATGTTAAATACAAATTAAAAACAAAATATAAATAAGCAAGGCGTTTTTCATACATGCAATAATGTCTTTGTCTTGTGTTAGTTTTGTGCCTTATTGACACGTTTCCGTTACTGCGAGTTCGAGACTCGATCATCTAGTCATTTAAGGTTTATTCATTTTCTTATTGTGTCGGCTGCCACCACGTTGCTGGGTCGAGAGAAAATACCACTTTTGTTTATTTCCGAAAGAACCAAAATAAAAAGAGTGGATCGTCATCATTCCACAGTGTGGAGCGGTTCCTACGCTTACACTACGCCGATTTCTGAGCTACCTAATCTTAAGGTAGAATCTGAATGCGGATGGCTTTCTGACTCCGAAATTCCAACTCGTTCCCCCAGATTCACTCTAATTAATGAAAAAAAGGGATATTTTGTTCGCTACCGCAACCAAAACTTCGTTCACCTAGTTTTTCCCCAGTTTTCCCCGCCATCCGAAGGTGACGTCACTGGCGGGAAGCGAGACGCGCGGCCGGCAATCCGAGGTACGCCGGCCTTTCTCGCGTCTAACAGCGAGAAAACAGGGTCATTCGTTCCATCTCATATTGATAATTGATTGGTAGTTCGGATTGAAAGAAAGTTTATTACTATTATTATTATTATTATTATTTTAAATATTGTTTTATTAATATTAATAATTAATATTAATATTACTTTTATTTTCATTGTTATTGTTATTAATTTTGCCAATTTGTTTGACAAAGCATGAGTTTGGTCTACGACCTGAACTACAGAAGAAAAAAAAACGAAAGAAATTAGGATTTGGAGAAACCCGGTTTTGCAGCTCGGTGCGCTCAAGCCTCGGCTCGCTAGTTTCGTGAAATCGATAGCGTAAATCTGTTGTTCTACAAGATGCTGGCAGATACGCTGGCGAAGAAAGGATCGAAGAGTCACGCAGTGCATGTTTTGACGAATTGCGCAAGCACTACGGAGAGTGCTCGGAATGTGGGTACAGGAACGTGCCCCACACGCTCGTATTACCTGAAGGAAACGTGGGATTTGTTTTTAGATCTTATTTAGAGAAGTTGCTGTTGGAGACGCCAGCACGTGTAACTTCTCTTGTAGCGTGCATATAACTCCTTGGTGCTTCGGTAATTTTGCCAAGCTTCTAGAGACCATTCCAGGAAAGCGCTTCTCGTCAGTTTGGCATTTCCAACGTTGTGGTGCGTGTGGCGCGTAGTTTGCTCGCCTTCCAAAGCGGCGAACGTTCGCGCGCTGGGCTGTGACTTAACACATGTAGAGCTGCGATTCTCGTAAACGCTTCGATATGTAAGAATGGAATGAACCGCATAAGTGTAGTCTAGACGGCAGGGTCATTGGTTCACGAAGATCGTGCTAAAATGATAATTGAAATATCTTCGCAACCACTAAACTAAACATCAAGGTGTCAACGAAAGGCGTATAAAATACACAGACTATTCATCCTCAAATATATAATATTTTCAGTAAGACAGAATTGTGAGGTAAAGTACAGAATTGCATCTAAAATGTTTGATTCAAAATAAGTTAAAAAAAAAGTTCCCTGAAAAAAATATTGATAGCCATGGTTTCTGGTTTGGTTAGTGTCGGAAGTAAAATGCAAAGTGTTCAAAACACTCATCCGCGAGATTGACGCACATGGGGATGGGGCTGATTATATACAAGATTTTATTTTATTATTGATTACGTTTTTTGCTTTTGTACAGCATCAATCTGCGGTAAATTTGAACCTCCCCTCGACGACATTGTTACTGTCTCCATTGTTTTAAAAAACTTCTCAATTCAATATAACATTTCTTTGCAATAGAAAAACACTGAAATTTCATAGGAACGCGTCAACCATTCAACAAACAAACCAGGCAACTTGGCTCTGCCTTATATTAATGGAGCTCAACACTTGCTTTCTATGCCTGTTTAACGGCAGACATGAATTGTATCGAAAGTCATGTCTAAACTCGAACTTGAACTTAAGACGTTTCCAGTTCTCGTTTTCAACAGATCAGGCGCTTGATTTGAATTCCGAGAGTAGCGCGAAGAGTTAGAATTCGGTATCTCAAACAAACATAATGTTTATATAAAAAAAAAAAAATCACTGAAGCATTTTTGAACAAATGCGGCTGCGCCAAATGTCGATTAGTGCTAAAAATGTCACGTGCACTATTTTTTCGATAGGCCAGTACCGTTCCTCATGGGCGTACCAACCCGGGGGCGGGGGGGGGGGGGGGGGGGGGGGGGGGGGGGGGCATGTGCATGTGCCGCCCCCCCCTCCTCAGGCAGCCGCCACTGGACAGGACATACACTGTCCTGCGGCGGTCAAGAAATACCGGGGGCACCGGCCCCGGGGGGGGGGGGGGGGCTGCCCCTGTACTTAAGAACAAGTTGGTACCCCACTAGCGTTCCTCTTTCGACGGAGGTCGCGTAGTGGTCACAACCGGCTTGAATCTGCGATTGCCACTCTTGAGATGTTCTGTTTCAACAGAAGGATACTCCAGCTCTTAGCACGCGGCTTTCAAGTATTCGCGGAGGAGGCGAGAATGCTTTCGTGTGACGTTAGTTCTTTTTCGGCACACAGTTTGCGCGAAAACAAATTGACGTGGCCGAGGCTCCATTCCTGCCTGTGAGTGCATTTTTCTCCCACGAAAACAAGGGTAAAATGAAGCTTTTTCCTAGCACTGTTCGCACAGACTGCTACATATTCCAGAAAACCGTCAACCTTCAAGCTGCGTAAACCTAATAGAGAGTTTTAGAATAGGGGCCCCAACGTTTGGGTTTCCCTAAGAAATTGTGGGGCACAAACGCAACAAGATTGGCGGCGACGTATTATATGATAGGGGTTTCGCAACGCAGCGCGGCGCTTGCATTTCGCTTGCAGCACCAATGCGGCTAACGAGCGTAATGCTCGAAACATAAAAATATTAAAAAGACGTAAAACGTATGCGCTTAGCAAGTACTTTTCGTTTACAATTAATAGCTAAGGTAAATCAGAATCAAGCGGCTAAAACAAAAGACAATTTAAAAGCAGTATAAATTCTCTTGGATGTATTCAGCCAAAACGATCATACCCGTAGTGCTCTAATTTGGTGCCCATCCTGGAATTTTTGGGCGTTCGTGTGCGCTTTGACCGTCTGTCGCCGAAGATTTAGGCCTTCAACTATGCCACGACTGAGACGAACGCGAACGAGCATACTCTGCGAGCAGCGGCTTTATTTAGGTCTGAATCGCAGTGACTTGGATGCCTTGTTTTTAAGCGGCAGGTATCGTGCTACAAGCGAAATCTTCTCGGAACCACGGAGTAACGGTTACAAGTTAACGGTTACCGCGTCTCTTTAGGCTTAGGAACGGACAGAATCAGGAACGATCCTTAAAATGGGCGAGCCCACCGCTCACTCTTTGGGACTTCAGCGAGATAAAGCGAAGTGAAAGCTGGCTCCACCACTCACTGACAATGAAAGTGGCCAATACTGCAGTGATCATGACGAATCTGTTCCGAAGCGAGCAGAAAGGACGCCACCACGTTTGCCGACGCAACCCGGCCCCAAGCATATAAGGGCCCCACGCGATTTCTCGAACTTTGCGTTAGGGGCGGGCGCCAACCCAAAACCCAAAACGGTGTTTGGGTCCGGCGCATGCGCAGTGCCGAGCCCTTATATCTTTGGGGCCCCCTATTCTAGAACTATCTAATCTCGATCGCTGGTGACCAGAAAAGCCGCTTAACGGTTTCCGGATGGCTCGTCCGCCTTCCCACCGGTGACGTACAAGGGTAGGGAAAAGTAGAGACTTTTTATTACTGTTAGTAGAAAGTCATCTCCCTAAAATCCTCGTGGTGGCGTAATGTGAAAATAAAATAAATTTATGAATTGTTTTTATTTGTATATAGTCATCAATTGAGAAACGGTTATTTATGCGGTCTGTCAATTTCCGGCCAAATCGAAGACTACATATAAAAAAAAGGCTCGAGGTGCACCTTAGCACTTCTTATGAGTTGTGAATGCAAAAGCATGCACGTCGCTCTTCCGCTCCCCTTATTTCGTCTGTGGCGTACTTGCGTTGACGGCCGAGAGCGCGCTACTCCTCGCCGCTCTGACCTTGAGCGTGGAGCCGCTGCCTCGCTCGGCGGCGAGACGCTTCGTGTTACCGGCCGCGCTGGCGGCGCGGACACGCATCGCCATGAAGTGGCGGTCGTTGAGAACTGCCGCGCAGGGGCCAATGGGAACCTCGTTCCTGTGAAACTATGACGCGCACCAGCCAATGGGACCGAAGCCGAAATGCATCAGATCTCGGCTTCACTCCGCGTTTTCTGTGATCGGGGAAACTGGGTGCTGTTTAGTTAAGCTTTTCGCGTGGCTTCAAAGCTGGGAGCCACCAGATCGTGGCTTCACTTTAAGAAAGGAGTTTAGGTGCCGTTTGGCGCGGCTTCAAATTTGATGACATCGGCTCGCTCCACGAGACAGTTAATTTTTTTTGCATTAAAATTTACCGAGTTCGCCCACACAAACCGCATCTGGTGCGGGCCGCAAGCGCTACATTTGGGCGGAAACCGAGCGTTCAACGTTGCATAGTTTATTTCCGTGATGAAAAAAAATTATTTATTTTTTCGGGAATCGTTTACTTTGAGAAAAAGAATCTAAATGTCAACAAAAATACTAAATCAAACTCGGCACGCCTTTTTCTTACATGCTGATTTTTTCATGAAATTCTGGATCTACATTTTGCACCCCACGTAACGAGAATCAACAAAGCTGTGTATGTTTCTACATCCACAAGAAGCGCCAGGAAAATTTGCCGTTCAAATGCAGCCCTGCACTGAACCTGGATGCAATTTAAGTGAGCAGGGTGCGTAGCTTTTGTTTAGTATAGTATATCCAATTTCTTAGCTCTCACTCCATCATGGCGGAGGTACTATTATCAATGTAGGTAATCAGGACCTGCCGCTTTGTTGCATACCTGCAAATCTCCAGTCTTAGCCACGTGATTTTTTCATGTTTGTTAGCAATTATGTCCGCCATAATTTCAATTTTGTGTGGAGCTACGGATTTTATTTTGCTTTATTATTCCACGCAAATATTGTTTAGACATTATCTATTTCCAAAAGCGTATACTTATTTCGCGCAGTAAAATAAAGGCGAACAAATTAGAGTTCCAGTAACGCTTATCCTTCAATTGGAATATCCATTATACTTCTACAACTAAAATTATTTTCTCACCTCTTGCTCGTATTTTGTCTTCTGGAAACGCTTGGGCGACAGCCGCTACCAGTCTAGGGTGTTCTTCATACATATGATCCTAAAAAATACAAAGTAAGGAATTAAACTGAATAATAAGATGTGTTATTAAACACTCATTAAAGAAACAGGTTTTGGGCGGGTTTGATTGATACTTAATAAAACAAATGTCCCACCCGCTAAGGTGGAAATTAATTATATAAAAAAAATTATGAGCCATTCCACTCTGTGAAAGTTGTTGGCCAGCGAAACTGCAGAGCACCACCACATATGTTTCACCGAGAAACACAAAGTCACTTCACCAAATGTCTCACCGAAAAACACAAAAGCACTTCACGAAGTGTTTATTTACAGTATATATACATCATTTTGAAACGGTAGTGATTATTGCTTTGTGATCACTATGATATACACTAATGTGTTACATTACAACTTTGGTGAGATTCTTTGCTAAAGTTAAATCTATACAAATAATGCTTTAAAGCAGTGACGTCACCCGACTAGAGCGGGACAAAGCCCATTGTTCTCATATGTATCTCCATTATCACACATTTCGACGTCTTTCATTATCAAAATACATGTTGAGTTGACGGGACGTATATGCATTTCCAATACCAGAAATGCACAAGAACCTAGCCAAATACAGCTTCGCTGTAAAACACGTAATACGTACCTTACGAACGCGCACAATATTTCGTGGTTTGATGTAGTTCTAAATAAAACTAGCATTTCTATACCTCCAATAAATGATTTAAGACCTTTTTCGAAAGTCACGTGCTGAGTTTTAGAAGGTTGGAAACTCTACACAATGGTAGAACTGACATCGTGGAACGTGCAAGTCATTCCATAACATAGCAAACGACGGAGTGCGGCCACGGGTTAAAAGTAAAGTGGAAATTCCTCCCACGTCTTTGCAATTTAGCAGAGCGAACGGAGAAATGTGGAGTCGCCTCCTTTCCAGCATTCGCTACGCTAAAGCGGAATGAGGTCAGGTGTGTTTTAACCATCTAATCCAACCAAACGCATAAAGTCTGCCGTGACGTTGCGGTTTTAATGCAAGCATTAACTGTCTCATGGAGCGAGCTGACGTCATCAGTCTGAAGCGCGAAAACGGCGGGCAGTTTCGCCTTCGGTTCCATGGGCTGGCGCGCGTCGGCAGGGCTCCCATTGGCCGCTGCGCTCGTCAGTTTCCTCGACCGCTCACCCCATGGCGCTGCGTGTCCATCAGCGCGGAGCGTCCAAGGTCACCGGAGGAGCACACGCGCCGACCGGCGACGAGAGCGGACGGGCGCTTGCATGCTTTCGCATTCACAACTCGTAAGAAATGCTTAAATGTACCTAGTTTCTTTTTTCTTTTTTGTGGTCTGCCATTATGCAGGGGTTCCACAGCTGCCAACACCGGGCAGACTTTCGAAAGTGGCCTATTGAACTCAATCCAACCACTTATCCAACTAAAAAAACACGCTAAATTACTACTCGAATTTTTTTCCAGCGCGGCAAATTTCTAGGAGTCCCCCGCCGGTTTTTTTTTTTTACACTCTCTGGCCGTAGCAGCCTTAATAAGCTATCTGCTTTTCTTGTTTTGTTTTTTTTACAAATTTGTTTATAGCTTGTGAGAAGGTCAACACACATCCGACCTTTGGAAAGCCTTGCACCATCTGCACGGGTCATAGCCTGCCAGACGTAAAGTGTGCAAAAGCGAGATCGAGACTTTTGATGATATCTTTTTTTACGTATTCCAATTAATCTGAACTTCCACGATCCTCGTAGCTATTGATTGCGCGATAGCTTTTACGACAATTTCATGCAATATCGGATGTTACGTTGTAAGCCATTTTGAAATAACATCTCCAAGAAGTATAATGTGTACATAAATATATATATATAACTTTTTTAATCTGTAATATACCTTGAGCTGAGGACATTTCTGTGCTAGCATTTATATTAGTAAACCCATTTTCATGACACTAAAATTGGGGGCACAAAAACACGTTTTTTTTGTTGGGGCGTCTCTTATATTTTTAGTTTGATTGGCAAAAAAAGATATCAAGGTTATGCTACCAATCACTGACCGTTATTCTTACAATGGTTTCACAACTTACCTTAATGTTCAAAAAACCTTTTTATAGATTCGCAAAACAGACAGCGAATCTATCAGTTTCATCGGCAGCATTATTTGTTTGCCCAACTGCATTCCGTAGCTGAAATTAAACGACAGATATTTATAATTTTTATTTATCTAGTCATATGCATCACGTACTCCTTTGCAGCACTTGTCGTACGACAGGCATCGCGTCAGAAACAAAGAGCATCCAACTTCTGCATGTTGGATCTGCGGTAACAGTTTTTGCTAAGGATTCCGCAACACCATAAGAACAAGATACTTTCTGCATGGTTAAGCAGTGTCTACATTTACTATACCATACGTAAAGGAATGCATGAAAATCCTCATTATAGCAGACCATACTTTGATCAAATGCAACGCCTCTCATCACAGTCTTGTGCAATAACACGGATTACTTTAACGTCGTTACCTCTAAGTAACGACGTTACAGCATGTCTATTGCTACTCGGATAATGTAGAAAAGGTATGATAATCGGATGGAAAGCGAGCTCAGACTGGATTGATTAGTGGGTCGACGCAACGCTGGCTGTCTCCATACGTGTTAGGATGCCGAATTCCGGCATTCGGCGTTCTTGCTCGATTATTGTTCGAACAGTGAATAGACACAAATGCAGTTAGCTTTGCGCCTGCCGCTAATAATTTCAGTCCGAGGCTCGGAGCTCGAGCGTTACCGCGGGTTCGCGTTTCTTTCTTTCGCTTTCTGACCGTATAGGATAATCTTTAGTTTTGCAATTTTTGTCGGGCCTACCCGCGGATTTTTTTTTATTCCCAATCTCAATGATAAACAAAATATCACAACATCGTACCCACCGCCTCGGCTGTTACATGACCGCCATGATTGTGGCAAGCTGAAATCACTTTCTTTGCAATCTTTGCAGAGTCCATGTCCTTGACATTCATTTTCCAGTGGATATATCGTATTTGAGACACAGCGACATCCGTGGCACCTGATCTTCTCTGGAATACTTGTTCCGTAGATGTAGTAATCTTTGTATGACCATTTCATTTGTTCCACTTTGAAAATCACGCTATCTTTCCTGGAACTGAAAAACGTGGACATCAGTTTTTCTTCGGTACGTTCTATAAAAAATCTCACGATACTAAGTTTCTTTTTTAAGGCGAAAGAGTTGCTTGAGCCTATTTTTGGCGAAAAAAGCGGCGGCGTTGTGCCCGAAAGATGGTCACACCAAAAGTCATCAAGCACGCGCCTCGGAAGTGAAACAGAAAGCAAAGCTGCAAAGCAACGCAGATCCTTCGTCACAGAAGCCTGCGGAGTGCGCTCAAGGTCAAAGCGGATGCGCTTCAGAAATAAAAACACATAAAAAGCAGTGCAACGGAGATGCATCGTCACGGAAGCCGTCGTGGAGCCGGCGGGGTTCCGCCGCATGCGCAATCGAGGAGCGTGACGTCACCGACGGAGCGCCGTGTGAAAACGGAAGGCTTGGCGCACTGCTTGTAGGGAATGCGCTAAGTGTAGGAATGCTTTTGCATTCTTACGCTTAAGCAGCATTAAGTGTCTCTGCGAAATCCTATTCCTTTCATGAGACCTTTGGCGTAGTATGTAAATTATCTCAGTCATCACGAGATGTTCCGAGGTCACAAAGATCACTTTACTGTGTTATGCCACGGAAGGCGCAATCAAACCAACGAATACAAAAGCCTTTAAAGGGTAACTCCGCTTCATTTTTGATATTTGAAAACTATGCAGCCCTCTTCAGTATCATATAGGAAGACCCCATGTCAAATATTACGATCTAATTCCGTCTATATATTTAATAAACTGGCCAGCAAACTTTCAAATGAGCCAAGTCGCCGAAATCTGCCAACTCTAGCGTGCGACGTGAGGCGCAATCGTCAGCGCAGTCAATGCGACGGAGTTGGAGCGGCCAACGTTGAGCCACTACGTCAGAGGCATGTCTACGTCATTCTCACGTTTTGTTTGTTATTACTTCTCGGAGCGAAATTGAACGATGACGTCATGAGTTTCTCCTCCCGGTGTTGGCTCTACGGCGTCCACGTGATCACCGTAACGCGGATGCGCTAGTTTGCGCTGCCCTGCGCGCTTATCGCATGTCCGGTTTCTCCGCTCCCCCTCTCCTCTTTCGTGTTCTCCCCTTCCCCTCTCCCCCGGGCCATCACCGTCCACGCCATGCGAAGCGACCTGCCCGCTTCGCGTGTCCTGTACCTCGCCCCCACGAACGTCACAAGACCACGTGGTTCGACGTGACGTGGCCATGACTCTGACGACACGAGACCAATGTTGCCTGACGCAACCGAAGTTTCGGTTTCGGTATCAGCTGATGTTTAAATTAAGATTACACAAATAATATTCCACATTTCGCGAATCCGAAGACGTAGAGCTGTTTAGTAGTGCTTTGTGAAATGGAATCACATGTAAGCCTAAACTTTTCGGAATTGAGCGGAGTTGCCCTTTAAGGCGACTCCGCTCAGCTCATCTGCCCCTGAAATGTTCTTGCGTACCGATCTTTTCTTAGAGTCGCGTGCACCTAAAAATATAGAGGACGCTATCTTTTGCGTGCATTAAATACAAGAATTGCAACATGATCAGTTATCGAATAGACTATAACTATTAGCTTACTTTATATCTACTGTAAACTACTTATTTTTCGCGGGCTCAGTATTTCGCGATCTAGGTGGCAAATCTCGAGATATTTCGCAGGTTCGAAATTTCGCGACGCGGTTGCATCTCAATATGGGTGCCTATGTGTTTACATTCAGCAATTGTTCGCGGGACCTGTTTTTCGCGAATTGTTGGCGATTCGCAGAACAAAAATAAGTCCTCGCGAGAATTAAATGATTTAAGTATTCATTTTATAGGTCACGTTACCGCATTGTATTTTTTGGAGCCTGTCATTATTGTAAACTCACATAATAAAAGAAAATTGGCGAGTAAGTAATTTGGCTTTCAGACGTCCACAATTCCGTTCTCGTGTCAATTGTGTACTGCTATACTTGTTAGCGCCAAAAGCGTATCGTCACGGCGCACGGCGTCTTTGCGGTTAACATCCCCGATTAAACCAGACAGCGAATTCCTCATGCTCCTGCCCTTTTGTGTTATGCGTGATTGGTTTAGCCGTGATAGCAAAACGCACAAAGACGACTCCGAGCGCCATGACGTGCACTTTTTGGCGCTTTGCTTGATAGCTTCCCACAAGTTACCTCGATCTTATCCGTGGCTTCGAGTTTAATTTCAAGCCCCGAATGAAAAAGCAGGGCCGTAAGCCTCCA
>JAZHYW010069106.1:0-15736 GCA_037355805.1 Ixodes ricinus
ATGTTGATTTTTAAAAAGTTGCGAACCAGATCACGACATTTCTTTGTTTAACGCAGTCACTTTTTTCTATAAAACTGCATGACGAATAAAGGCGCCGACCAGAACCATGCGGTTACAGACCCATAGCAGCATCAAAAGGTCCCCGCCACCGTCTCCGCCGCCCTTCCCGCTCCTTTGGTGCTTCGTTCGTCCGCGAGAGGGCGAGCGGCAGGCTTGAGTTGAGAATACTCCGATTTACTTTTGGGCCGACCACAGCCGACGCTAGGATTGGATGAAGCCAATCAAGCAGTGCCAGAAGTTCATCGCCACATCGCTCGTTGACTTTGTACGTCACCGACTAAACGAATTACACACACTGAAGGCGTCGTGATCTTGTGCTTTCTCTTGCGTGACTGGTTTAGCCAGTGACAGGAAACTAGAAGAAAACAAGCTTGTTGAAAGTAGTGAAAGCGCACAATAAAGACGAATACGAAGACGGAGAGGCAAACAGGACGAGCGCTGTTCTCCGTCTTCGTATTCGTCTTTATTGTGCGCTTTCACTACTTTTCAACATGCATGACTAACTCGCCTACATCGCTACATCAGTTAAGAAAACAAGCGCCGTGACGATGCACTTTTACTCTGCTTGATTGGTTCAATCGGATCTTAATGTCGTCTGCGATTGGGTTTAAATATAATAATGTTGGACTAAGTATGACTCGCTGTTGACAATCGCCTCTGGAGTAAGCATGATGGACTAAGTATGACTCATCGCCGACGGTCGCCTGCTGACTAAGTATGTTGGACTTAGTGCGACTAAGTAAGACTCGTTTAGGAATCGCACTGGCCGATGTAAATAAAAATGGTAACCAACTGCCCGGCTGCTCCTAGGAGCTTGCGTGATCGTCGTCGTCTTCTTTGATGACTGTTGGTAATATTGTCACGAATGACAATTGATGAGGCGACGATTGACTGAGGGAAACTAAACGTTTAGTGGGGCGAACTTGTACCAAAAACAAAATAGTAAAAGGCTGGCGTCGCAGGCGTCGATGGCAGCGTAACTGCAGGATCGAGCGCTGTGGCTAGGCTGTCTCCGTACGGCGCGGCGTGACTTTTTTCGAGTCATTCCTGGGAGCCTAGACAATTCCTTCCTCGATCCTTCTCGATCTATAAATTTTGTCCATGAACAAGGTATACAGTTCTCCAACCTTCTCGAACTTTCTACTTACATAAATAAATAACAAGCGACAATTTTGACGGGATTAGAACAAGGGCCATCTGCGTGGAAGCCAAGCGCACTGCCTACTTGGCTAGCTGCGCGCGCGGCATTAGTCCCACTTTTGAAGCGCATCGCCCCGATACAACACAAAACAAAGAACGGTAAGGTAAAACGTTATTTGGAACACGAAAATTTCGGTCCTATTGAGCCTAGAACGGTTTCATTGAAACGATGTGACCACCTCGGATCGTGTACGGCGTCGTGATGATGTTTGCATTCCGTCGGGCCCCACTTCGTAGTTGAGCTCCCTCCCCGAGGCGACGAAGTACCTTGTACGGTCCAAAGTACCGATTCAACAGTTTCTCGCTGAGGCCGCGGCGAGAGGCCACGACAAACGGACTGTCTCCGGGCTAGAAGTGAACGTACCGACGACGAAGATTGTAGCGGCCAGCGTCGACACGTTGCTGGTCTAGAATTCGGAGTCGGGAGAGCTTGCAAAATTCTTCGGCCGGCTGAGCAGCCACCTGAGCGTCGTCGCTCCCATCGTCAGCTGACTCTTGGGGAAGCAACGCGTCGAGCATGGTAGTACCTTCCGAACACCAATGCGATCGCAAAATGGAAACTACGCACGCCACAGCCATTTTGTCAAACGAAGCGACGGGGCCATACGTGGCTCCCCGCATCCCTACCGAACCAGTCACGTTATTTGAAAATCCCTCTCCTAGGTACTGCGGCTAACTTTAGACGCGGTTAGCGCTTAACCGCGCTTCGAGCAAACGGGCCCTGGAAAGGTGCAACTCCAGTGATCTCTGGAACCGCCGTGTTGTCAAACGTGACATAGGGTAACACCTCGTCCCACGTCTTGTGCTCCACGTCGACATACATGTTGATAATTACAGCGATGGTCTTGTTTAGCCGTCGCTAAACAAGACCATCGCTGTAATTATCAACATGTATGTCGACGTGGCTAAGATTGTCCAACGGTTTCCCAGGGTAGACTGCGGAAAAGAACAGAGTATATATTTTCCGATCTGCTGGAACTGCGCAGTTGGTGGAGGAATTGACTGCAGGATACCTGCCGGCTTCGTCGGCGGTTTCTTGCGGCGCTGTCATTCGGGGTGTGACGTGTGTGGAGGTGGACTGTGTTGGGGCGCTTGCGCCAGTAGTACTTTTCACAAATACGGGCCAGGGTCCGACTGCAACTAAGGTTTCCGGGCTTCGGGTCGTCGTGGCAGGCTTGAAAATCTCCTTTCGAAGGTCGGACTGGATTACCAGCAACCACGGCGGGTCGTTGTCCCCGAAGTTCATATTGTAGGGAACACCTAGTCGAATAGCGAACGTCCGCTGGGCTTGTGAGAAGAGACGTGGAATTGCACTCCCGCGCCCTTCCAGGTAGTCTATTAGTCCGCGCAGCTCAGAATCGTGTCGCTGACGTCATGTCATGTGGTCGGTGTTCACTGCGCCTAGAAAACACTCGTGATTTTCGTCACTGCTGCCGCAAGTTGTCTCGACAGGGGCTCTGGATAAGCAAGTGGCGTCGCTGTGCTTGCGGCCTGACTTGTAGACCGCAGTCATGTTGAACTCCTGTAGTCAAAGACTCCATCGAGTGAGGCATCCTGAAAGGTCTTTGAGGTTCGCAAGCCAGCAAAACGAGAAGGGCCCGTGACTACGCGGAACGTGCTCCCGTACAAGTATGGGCAAAAGTTCGGGATTTCCTAGGGCAACCACGAAGTTTCTGAAAGAAAAATATATTCTTTTTTAGTCGTGGAGTCATTTTTCTCCGCCTTGAACAGTGCCTGACTTGCGTAGGCGATGAATTGCTTGGCGCCTCTTGCACTCGTACCAGTACCGCAACATGTCCTGCGTTACTAGCGTCCGTCTGAATTTTGGTTTCCTCATCTTGATCGAAGTGCCCAAGAAGAGGAGGAGCCTGGAGTCTTCCCTTCAGCTCGTCGAATGCCTGCTGCTGCTCTTCGGTTCATTCTAACTTCTGGGCCTCCTTCGTGAGGTTTGTGGGCTGCACGTAAATCTTTGCGAAATCACATACGAAACGCTGATAGTTGGCACATCGTCCAGGGAATCTTCACACGGCTTTCTTGTCTCGCGGCACTGGAAATGCCGCAACGGAGCGAGTCTTCTTTTGGTCTGGGAGAGCGCCTTCATTGCTAACCACATTGCCTATTAAACTAAGTTCGGCATAGGCGAACCGACACTTCGATGGCCTGAGTGTGAGTCCGGCAGTCTGTATGGCTTGCAGGACAGCTCGTAGTCGTCGCAAGTGCTCGTCCAAGTGGCTTGAAAAAACTACGACGTCGTCAAGGTAGACAATACAGCTCTGTCATTTCAGTTCCGGTGTCCATGACACGCTGGAAAGTTGCTGGATCAGCGTATAGCCCGAAGGTCGTCACCTTGAACTTGTTTAGCTTATTCGGCGTGACGAAGGTTTGCATCTCTTGGTCCCGTTCGTCGACTTCGATCTTTTTGTAACCACTATTCAGGTACATCAATAAAAAGTATTGAGAGTGGCGCAGCCGGTGTAGTGTGTCGTCAGTGCGGGGGAGTGAGTTGACGTCTTTCTTCTTCACCGCATTGAGCTGCCGGTATTCCACGCAGTACCTAAGCGTTCCACCCTTCTTAACCAATACGACTGGAGAGGCCCTCCGATGAGTGGAAGAGTGACTCAAGGAAACTAAACATTTAATGGTGCGAAATTGTGCCCAAAACAAATAGAAAATAGCTAGAGTTGCAGGCGGCGATGGTGGCGTAACAGCAGGTTCGAACGCTGGGCGAGACTGCCTACGTACGGAGCGGCGCGGCTTCTTTAAGCCTTCCCCGGGATCCTAGAACATTCTGCCTCGATCGTTCTCGAACTCTACATTCTGAACATGAAGAAGTTAGACGGTTCTCCAACCATCTCGAATCTTCTACTTACGTTGAGAAAGAAAAAGCGACAAGTGGTGTCGGAATTCGAACGCCGGCCATCTTCGCTGCTGCCAAGCGCGCTGTCTAGTTGGCCAGCTGTGCACGCGGCCTTATTCAATAATATGCGTGCAAAAACCGAGGGTAGGGAGGAAACGGGAGAGAGAGAGAGAGAGAGAGAGAGAGCAGAGACGCCAGAATGCCTGCCTTTGACTACAACATGGTATAAGAGAGGAATGTTGGAAAACGAGAGCCGATTAGGCGAGTTGATTGTGTCCCTTCTTCAGGAAAGTTCGCAGTACTCCATATAAAAGGCGCCACAAAAAAAAATTGAAGACAACGCGACTTATTATCAATTTATTTAATCAACTGTACATGAACTACACAAATTCCATAGAGCAAACTAATATAATATTTAATTATAATTTCTGTTTTGCCTGTAGTAGTACATTACAAGTTAAAATATAATCCAGGGGGCGCGCAACGTGACAAAATAAAGGCGAGCTGAGAAGTCACCTGAGGTGTGTCGTGAATCTGTTAAAGCCGTCGATTCCACTTCGCCTGCGAATCTGCTCGGCGATCTAGCTTTTACATTTCCGCTGTTTGCGTGCAAGCAAGGTAACTTTTAGTTCGACGTGATTTGAAGCCAGCGGTACGCGGGCGCACCATACTGCGATTACACTGTGCTCAACATGACAGAGTCATCCGAATTCAACGTTGCCCGCGTTAAATATCACCGCTTTTTCTTCGGGTCATAACTCGACGGAGAGCTCGGAATACAACAGTAGGGGCGAATATCTAAAAAGTATTGGCTGTTCCCAGGCACCAAAACAGGGCGAGAAATCCCAAATTTCGTCTGTTACCGCCAACATTAGTCTCCTCCAAACGCGTTCGGGAGAAAAACAAATAGAATGAACACCAAAGAGCGCACGTCAGACGTTTTGCAGACGACTTCACGTTGCCAGCCGCTCAGGCGACTTAGAAAATACTTTGAAATTAAAAAAAAAACCATGTCGATAGATAATCGTGTGGTAGCTTAATTTTGCCAGGGCTTATTATATGCTACTTTAAATTAAAGACAACCGCTGACGCGGTGCGTTCTTTCAGAGAGCTCCACACAAACCCGAGGCAATCACCTTCCATATGCCGTCGCGCCATCTATCGTAAGGACGAGGTACCTGCCCAGCGGAAACCACCGGAAAGACACAATCCGGACGCACAACTGCTGCAGGTTTTCAAAGGTTGTGTCCACACCTGCCTATCTTACACCATGGACTGGAATGATTAGTCGATAGAGGCAAAGCTTTTACCTCTACTTCGTCTATACTGCGTTTGTCTCTACCGCACTTTCCAAACGCGTTAGGGCCTGCTCACACTCTGCAACCGAGTACGACCGAGAGAGACCAGACCGGTTTTAAGCCTCTCGCGACCTCTTAGGACCGGATGCGCTGCAGCGGAGCTGGTCCTAAGAGGTCGCAAGAGGCTTAAAAACCGGTCTGGTCTCTCTCGGTGGTACTCGTTTGCAAGAGTGTGAACGGGCCTTTAGAACACGAAATGCCGGCTTCCGTAGTTTGGCTTTCGCTTTCGAACGCGTTCGACGAGTGCAGTGAAGACAAAGGCGGCGGCGGCTAGCTAGCTTTTCCTCCAACGGCTAATCATTCCAACCAGAGGTCGGCCTTCTGGCGTCTCCAGGCGCCGTTGTTTCCTCCTCTCTCTTAGTTTTTGCCCAGATTGGCTCTCAAGCTTCAGGCGTGCTCTTCCACAGGAGTCAGCCTGAGACAACTGTATAGACAGCCGAACGTATTTGTGTTTGCATAAAAATTATCCTTAGTAAATTTCGTGCCAAATTATTTTGTGGAATTAAAACTGGGATGAAGCTATGCACGTAAGATTCAAGACAAAGCGTGTAGAAAATATTTTGAATACATTGAAAAGAATTTACCTTCAGTCGTTTATATTAAAAAAACAAATTACAAGCGTGCACACGCAAGCTCGTTCGCAAAAAAACATTTTATTACTAAATAAAATGTATGATTGCAAAAGCAAAAAACAAAAACACCACGTGTTGCGGTTGTTTTTGTCTCCAGTTTGCAATGATTAGAATGCCTTCACGATGTTTACATTTAATATATGATGTGTTTTATACAGCAATGCATTCACTGCCTTGCCCGCTTGAACCAATCAATTCCCGAAACAGGTGAAAATCGTTTATTCTTTGCTAACTGAAATGCACAAATAAAGCATGTACACAGCTGTACTTAAACTAATAAGTAGCCTGAGAAGCAATTGATATTTCACGACACAGCTCCGGAGTAACGATTTGCCCGAATAATCAATTTGATGATTCAAAATACTCGATTTTCATTGGCACCAGAGCTCACCAGTGGACCCTAAGGCGACATGCTACACTAACCGGTTGACCACTCCCATCTGGCAGTTTCACAGGCTTCCTAGGGGGTCCCTATAGAAGACAGGCTTAATTTCTGCGAGACAGTTTCACCTTATCTACGTACCTAACTTCATTCGGGAGATTAGGCCGGTTTATTGTCGTATTTTATTGTCTTATTTTCTTCCAGCTGAATGCTTCATGAATGCTAATGATCTCGTGGAAAGAATACCTTCTCAAGCTGGTTTAAACCTAGTCACGGACAGGGCGCGCCATCTGGGCAACAGAGCCCACAACGAATGCTCTATTCGTTTATTCGAGGCACGCGTGACGCCGCTGCCTACCTGCAAGCGTGTCGCTTGAGGAATCGTTTTAGGAGACGCCTAAATGTCGCACAACGAGATGGCTCTTCGCATTTATTGTCCCCGTCGCTGGGACCACTTTATCTTTTGCCCACACTCGCTGTGAAAGCCATAGAAAAAAATATATATATATGAGCCATTTTACTTTGTGAAGATGGTTGGCCAGCGAAGGTGTAGAGCACCACCATAAAGCATTCCCCAAGAGACACACAAAAGCCCTTCACCAAATGTTGATTTACAGTATATATACATCATTTTGAAACGGTAGTGATGATTGGTTCGGGATCAGTATGATCTACACTAATGGGTTCCATTACAACTGTGGTGAGACTCTTTGCTGAAGATAATCTATACATTTAATGCTTTGCATTTGTAAAATCTGCTGCTTTTATATATGTAAAGCTGTGACGTCACCTGACTAAAGCGGGAGAAGGCCCATTGTTCTCGGATGTATCTCCTTTATCACACGTTTCAACGTCTTTCGTTATAATTATCCATATGGAGATGGCGGGGCGTATATGTCTTTCCATATAAGGGAGCGCATTTACATGCAATTTTGTTTGTGCACGCGGATACGAAAAATGCATGGAGCCCTAGCATATACAGCCTTGCTGTAAAATACGGGGTCTACAATAAGCCTGATCGAAATGGAATGAAATGGCCCAAAGGCGTCATTATGGCTCTAATGTCTTTCAACTGAAGGGTTGAGCGTATTCCGATGGGTTTTCTACATATGTAAAACAATACGAGTGTTGAATCAAAATCAACTGTTGGGCTAGTTGGCTATACATTGTTAAAAATCAAAAGCGCAAACACCAAGAAAAGAAGAGGTGGGGTCCAGGACAAAGCGCTCTGTCCTTTCCTCTCTTCTTTCTTAGTGTTTGTGCTTTTGATTTTTAACAATACGAGTGTTCCAGTGATTGAAACACCGATGAAGATTTCTTGATAATAACCATATTTGATTCAAACACAGTATCCAAATTAATTACATATTTACACGACTTGGCTGTCAGTCTTTCTTTAAATTTGGAAAATATATATAGGCGGTCTTACTGCTCCTATTTATTGTTGGATCAGTTATAATTACCTCACCTGTTTATTTTATTCGTGCGGGAGCACAAGAAACGGATAGCAAGTTGCTGGGCAATTGTGTTGCACGTGAAACGTGTGGCGTCTACGGTCTGGGCGCTCTTGATCCGCTAATTTAGTGACTTGCTTAACGCGCGGCATGTACGCTTGATCAATTCCTGAAATGGAGACAGCCACGCTAACCCGGGGTAATAATATAATATAAAATAAAAATAATAATCAACATTATTATCATTATCATCGTCACCGTGATCGTCGTCATCGTCATCATCTTTGTAGGTTCGGGACAGCCGCGGCACCGCGGAAAGGCAACAGCCCGTAGCATGGAGGCAAGCGGTGCCGCATCTAGTGATGGTGATAATGTGGCGACATAATATACAAGATGAGATATGGTACATAAGGTCATATAATATGCAAGATGAAAGCTTGTGATCGCTTACGTCGATGAAGCTCAGTAAACGACTTGTGATCTTGTGATTTTTGTATTTGTTCCATGCTTGCGTATTGTCGCCATTGAAAATTGATGAGGCGACGAATGACTTGAAAAACTAAACGTTTAATAGGGTGAACTTGTGTCCAAAACAAAATAGAAGAAGGCCAGCGTCGCAGGTGTCGATGGCGGTGTAACAGTAGGATCGAGCGCTGGGGCCATACTGACCCCGGACCGTCACGTGAAGCACCTTTTGTCCCCGCGTGGGTTTCTCCCACACTCTCTGTAGGACTTTTGGCGCGAAAAAACATTGGTACCTTGTTCAGACGCCAAGGTTCTCGAACTTACGAGAACGATAAATTAAAAGAATATTTAAATAAAACAAGCGTCCGCTCCGAGGAATCGAACCCGCGCGAGAGCCAACACTGTAACCATTCGGCCACGCACGCGCTCCCTCGACGACGCGTGTGGTAATATACTCCAGCTTTTCACTACACTGTGACTTAAAGTAAAATGAAGTACGTAAATTATACCTTTTTCCACAGACAAAACGGTTGAGGATGATTGAAGGCTCTACTGGAGCAATGCTCTTTGTCATAAAATATCATATATATGCAAGCATATCTGCCATGATCCAGGTTACTAAACGTCAAATTTACTTCGTACCCTATTAACAGATAACAGCTTTTTCCAGCTGGCTATTCCAGTTCTTATTAACAATTGCCAAATGTTTTGTAGGATTATTATCGCGGTAACGCAGAATTTGTTGTTCTTATATAATCTATAACTACGTTCCAAACTGCAATTATTTATTTGTCACAAAGCGTTAGCTCCAATAAGATTACGTAAACCTATAGTACGTTTAAAAAGATTTTCTAGATCCATGAATTTGATAAAATATTTATCGCTTCTGGTTAAAGCTTAAAAATATAGTTACGCTTTTTTAATGTGTCAAGTTTGATTAACATGTTCCTTTAAGATCGAAGAGGCAGCATACCTGTGGCATGTTATGACATTAGAGCGGATTTTTTTAAACATATTTAGTCTGCATACTTTATTAATATACTGCCAATACCAGTTATTCTGAAACAATTTTCTTCTGGTACATTGTTGCTTGCTTAAAAGAATTGCAAAACAAAAAAAATTCGAAGCTGTGGATTCCCGTCGTTAAACAGGGTTGGTTACGATATTTATATTTGACGCCGACAACGAGTTATAACTTTTTATACCTGTTTTTGTGTCTTCCAGTGCGCAAGGAGAACGAGAACATGTTTCGCCTTCCGACGCCATCGTCCGGGCTGACTACCCCAGCGCCTCCAACAACGCTTCGGGGAAACACAACGTCTGGGAGTGTCACGGCCGTGGGCTGAGACAAGCACAGACTGCCACTCGTGGGCCTTCACCAATCGGAAGCTTGGAAAGCGGCTGCCGTGTCAACCGCAGTGTGGTGACGGGGAAACCCACACCCTTCCTTGCACGCAGTCGTAATACGACGCCACGACCGACACCAAGCGCCCAGTCACATGTGCTGAGAGATAGTCTCGAGGCGGTGTACTGACTTGGAGACGTCACGGTTGCTGGCGCGGATTCCAGTTACCACTCCTCTGTTTGGGGGCGAGCGGACAAGGTCTAATGACGTGCACACGTGTCGCTGGAGTATGTCAAAAGGCTCTCAACTACCACAGAAGCTTTTTCTGGTCGTAGGTGCCTGCATGCGGCTTGACTGGATCTACTGCTAGGGGTCTGGATCGAAGCCGTTGTGAGAAGGCCAGAGGCCATCTTGTGCCACCCTTCTGACAGGTGCTCTTCAATAGAGGATGGCGAGGTTGTTGTCGTGTTCGTTGAGTTTTGTTACTTTTTTATACGTTGTCATAACATTTTGTGTGCTCAATATAAAATCACTGTTAAGAATGCGAACTGTTCCTTGAGGAGAAACGAAAGCCTATCTTTGTTAACTAGAAGATATATAGAAGATAGAAGTGTTTAATTTTGTGCATGCGCAATTCCGTGAAGTCGCTTTATTTAATTCTTCAGTTGATATGATAGGCTGGGTAAAGTGAGTCGATGCTTGTAAAGCCTCAGCAAAATGTCAACACTTTTAGACAATTAATCTGACTAGGTGCTGTCAGCCATTTCCATCGGATCACAACATTTGTCTAACTCGTTAAATATATATTCGATCTATGTCACTAGAAAACTTTTGAGAACTAATATTTGCGCTATTTGAAGATTGATTTGCCATTGCATCAAGTTTGTCTTTAGGTACTCATTGTAGTATATATTTAGCGACTAGAATGAGGCATGTAGTACATATGCCGAGTAGACGAATAGCGTAACTCTGGAAGTACCAGGAACGACAAAATGCAAAAAAACAAATTACGACGTTTTTTTCTAAGTATTAAGCAAACGTCTAATATTAATCACCGCGATGCTCATAATTCTTCGTTGTATATTCAGAAACATATCAATAACTTGAGCATGTTCTTCTGAACGTGAAAACATTGAAGGGCGTTTAAATTCACACTGCAATACCTCGCAATATATATATATTAAAATGGTGAAGTTTGTGTTCTCGGACAATCTGTTATTAAGACATTTATTGAAATGTTTGTTCAAGATTGCACGTCATGAAAAATAAACGCAATTCGCAGAATTCAAATACCTTCCGCCATGTTTACATTTAATATATTAGTGGATGTTACACTGGACAGTGTCAGTCTTCAAAATATATCTCAACAGGCTAGTAAGGTTCTCGTTCTTATTTATGAATGGTGGGAAATTTGTATTCATAGATATAATACAAATATATCACTATTCCTCAGAGCAATCAAGTTGTCACTTTTAGACTTTTATGGCTTGATGAGGGCCAAAAAAATTTAATACTTGGATAGAGCAGTGCAAGTTTCTGATTTCACCCTGAATATTTCTGAATCTAAATACAACACACCTGGCGTAACCAGAATACGACAAGTTTCTAAACGCGTGCATATCCTTAACGATACAACCAAAGGTCAGCCTAGACGGTTTGTAGGTCAGCAGTCATGGCTCAATATCTAGGACATCCGGAGGTTCCATATGCTGAATGGAGTGCCGTTTATTTAAGTGTTTTTAACGGAGTATTTTTTATACATCAGGAATGTACGTTTTAAACGTGTCTTTTCCTCCATTTTTTTACGAGAGAAGAAGTTCGTTGCTATTGCTTGAGATTTGTACGCACTTCTATCCCTGCTCGGCTAAGTATTTTGTGGTCTCGCTAAACACCTTTAGAACTTACAATATGATCGATATGTTCCTATGCACCTAAAATCATAACTAATAAAAGAAAAAAGAGGCAATGTCTGGTTCAGTATGACGAGGATAACCAATAGGCAACAGACAACTCAAGAACCATGCAAGACGTCGCTCCAGTCACTGACAGCTTAAGAAAAACAGTGCGTGGCGAGACCGTATACGATCTTATTATCTTTCCACAGCCAATGAGATTGCGTCATCGGCCGCTAAGAACGCCGCACAACGAATCATGTAGCGAAAGGTATGAACATAATTTACCGTGCCCTACGTTTCTTAAGCTGTCGGTGATTATGGCTTGTCACCACCCAGCATGCTCCCTCGCATTATGCCAGGCTGGCATATGCGATTATGTGAACGTTGGAACAGCCAATGGCGCTCTTGTCATATGTGTGTCACCATAATAAGAAGTGTTCTTTTCTCTTTGTTTGTGTGTTTTTTTTAACATAGCATGGTTTCTTGACGAGGGCGAGTCATAGGTTTGGTCTTTGTGAATAAACGAGCGTCTCGGTAAATAAACGAACGAAAACGGGCTCTCCTTGCGACGAATATGTGAGGCATGCCCAAGGTACTGCCACAATTCCTTTTCAGTCTATTCATGGGTTGATACCATGTGATTACGAGATTTGCAGTGATAACGACAATGTAAGGCGGGGCAACCTTTTATGTTTTTTTGTGTTTTCGCATTATTAATTTTTGGTTGTTATTTTCTTTCGTAGTCAACATGTTGACAGTGTCTGATATTTATGGAAAGTGGTGAAAAAAAAAGCCGATACCTTTTCTTTTATGCACACTATTTTTTTAGTGCAGCTACGTTTCCTTAGAAGGCCCGGTCTAAACAACGCTCCTACAATTATGGTCAGGGTGGTTTATGTTCTGGTGATTTTCCTGACTGATAATGTGTTAAAAACAGGCTTCTTGGTGTGTGGAAATTATGTAAAGAGAGCTTTTTGTGATGTAAAGGTCTGCCGCAAATTAATACAAAATTTCAATTTAAACACAACTGACATTTTTTAAATTATTATATCACTGGAGAGGGCGAAAAAAATTATAATAATGAGAGAAGAGCATGTTTTAGGCATGTGATTAAAGCGCGATCGCTGCAAAGTGTCTTGCTTTGCGCGTCGTCAAAAGCTATGTACTGACAACATACGCATGATATTGATACTTCCGTCAATACATAACTGCATCCTTAGTTTAAGATCATCCTTCAAAGCCGTAGCTGCAATCTAATTAGTTGGTGCGACATTTGGGGCAGATCCGTGAGTATATAATTTACTACCAATAAGAAAAAATTCAGACCAGCCCTTGTGCACGACATATTTGTAATCGTTCATGATTTCATCTTGTGATTTATTCCAACAATGTTTTTAGGAGACAAGGGCAGTGTTCAAAACATTTATATTTTATTTAACCACAACTTCTCGCTATAATATCGATAAAACTTGAGATTTCTCATTCGCGCAATGTTTGGCTATTTAAATCACATATCACGCGCACGATATGTTGTTCGCAATAATTACTGTGAGCGTCACCATCGTTTTGTGGGCCTAAAAATGCTTCGGGAAACTTTTTAATGAGGCACCAAATGTGCTGTCTCAGTTCCTCACCAATGTATTTCTCTTCTTTTAAACAGCATTGTAGTAGGGTAGATGGTTGAATAACAATCAAGAAAAAAAAAGAGGCAATAAAGTCATTCACAAAGCAAAAACTATCTAATGTTTTCGCCATATCGGATGATGTAATTTATTTGATGTATTCTGGCATGATACTACATGTTATTGCGGGGGGAAAGAGACAAATCAGAACTTCAAGTCTATGGTAAGTATATACGCTTTCAGATGACAGGGATATTGTGGAAGTAACGAAAACTATATATGTTGACATTTTATAAAACTCTACAGCTCATGAGAAGCTGGAATTTCAAGATGAGAAGGCAACTTTAGAACAAAAGTCAAATATTTTAGAGAAAGTTCTTGTGTTCCGATACTGTATGTATTACACATCAAGCTATAAATAAATTAAATGTATATCGCTCTACTTGAAGCATTCATAGCAGTGGTTATGCGAAGAACAGTAGATTATTTCTCACATCAGATTGAATGCTAAAACTCACACAAATGGCAAATACTGACTAGACGCCATATACAGTTGATGTCATGCAAACTTTACACAAATTGACAAAACTGAAACAAAGCAATACTTTCAGACCCAAGAAAATGAATGTTTCATAAAATTCAAAGCTTGGACTTGGTACCTGTAGCATTGAAGTTGTTCCAATTTATGAAATTATAAGAGCTGCATTTGCGGAATATATGTCATGGAATACACTAGTTGAAGCCAGTGGCGTCACAAGGGGGGGCGGACCGCCCCGGGTGCAGCGCTCAGGGGGTGTCGCGGCGGGCCACGAGAGCGGGGGGGGGGGGGAGTCGCGGCGGGCTGCCGCCCCGGGTGCCGCTGACCCTCGTGACGCCACTGGTTGAAGCAATTATATCTGAAGTGTACGAAAATAGCAGCAGTACTAAACAGGTTGAGCTTTGACCAACCAAAATGAACACTCTGCTTTTATAAAAGCCTCGGTTTCTATCTCTTAAATTACTGCCAGCTGGTCTGGGGAACCACTGCTGTCAAAAACATAACCAAGCTACATGATCTACAGAAAAATGTTATTCGTATCATTCCAAGCGCTCCTACAGATGCTCATTCTAAACCTATCTTCCATAACATGAACCTTCTTTCGGCTACTCATAGCTATAAGCATTTTTATCAATACCACATATAACAGTAAATAAACTGAGCATGTCATAAACTAACTTATGTATGTCATTTAACTTCAAACATTACAACCTGTAATGTAGATGGTTGAGCGTGTTGGTTCCTAATTTACGATAAGGAAAGAGGGACATTTAAGGTCCCTCTTTCCTTATCGTAAATTACAACCTACACTTACGACATGACTGTCCGTGGACGGTTACCTAAATTTTAAATAACTATGGCCTTTAGACGTTAAAACACCGTCTACCGTTACTACTTAACAACTTTATATAAAATTGCATTCGCACAGAACATATTGATATAAACATAAAAGATAAACAACTCACGCACTAAGAAAAGAAGGATGCGGCGCATCCAATGAGTGATACGTTTATCCAGTTATATTAAACGCACAAAAACGACGAGAGCCGTGAGATGCAATTTTGCCAGCTCAATATTCTCCATTAGAACATATACCGCGCCCGCTGTGGAGCGACCTGAGGCCCGTTCACACACTTGCGACTTCATAAGGACCGGGTGCCTTGAAATCTTTCAAAATCTCTTACGACGAGAAAACACTTTGGTACGTTGGCGTCGTTATGCTGTGACCGTGGAACTGCATTTCACTAGAGCGAAGGTTTCGCGGTATTTGTGAGATCAAATGAACGTACTCCTATAAGAAATGGACGGTTGTAACAATTGGCAAAAAGTATTTCGAGCCAAAAAAAGAAATATTGCGCAAAACAGAAGAGTTTATACTGTTAAAAAAATACGACGAAGGTAAAAAAGGAATAAGAAGAAAAAGGCCAGGCCGCTCGCGCCTTCAGCTGGTGGACAACAAACTTTTCGCTCTTACACCTATAACCATTCCCTATTGAATCATCCGTTTAACATCCTAGAAGCTGGCGCAGGTCGGTACGTTTCGCAAACTCTCGGCTAAGCCCTATTCTGGAGTTGCTTAGCGGGCGCACCTCTAACACCATGCCCCAAAGAGCGAGCACTTTTAACGGCCTACTATCTCCCGGCGCCACTGCATTGCCAACTGCCGTCAGAACCGGCAACGGGACACTCCTGTTTTCTCTGGCTGTCCTGAAACCGACGTTCACGCCTAGATCAAAAGTTATGACCGCACAAGTGTCCACAAGAGATGGTACGACAGCTTCAAGTTGGTCAAAGTAATGTTCTTTTTTAAATACATTGCATTGCAATACTATGACAACCATGAAGAGGAAATCAGTTCATGGGACACTTTTACAGCCGCATTTTCAGAGGCGTTCGGAAAACCAGAACGACGCAAACAGCAAGCGAAA
>JAZHYW010069107.1:0-14540 GCA_037355805.1 Ixodes ricinus
CTCGGTGACTTTGACCGTCGCAACAAAGCTAGGCTCTCGGGACTTTCTCTATGATAACGCTGGATTGAATCTTTACGATATACATATCGCTTTATAGTCAAATTAAGTCGTACACGAGCCACCGGAAAGTGATTATGGTTGGGTGTAAATAAATGTCCACGTAATATGATAGCGTAACTATACTCGGCGTCGACTATTTTGCGCTACGTTAGTCAGGGATAGCGTATAGCTTCCACGGTGTCCAAGCTTTGTCAAGGCCAGTTGCATGAGCGCTTGCGATTGCCATGCGGGACGAAACCACGTGCTCTCATAATAGTGCAGTGCTGCGGCCCTCTGGAAGCTACGCCGGCTTTCATAAGGGAGCGAATAACGGTTGACACCGAGTATAGTGAATTTGACGCATTTTTGTATTCGTAAGACCAGGCGAATAAACAAACAATTCCTGCGAATGGTCGCAAGCCAATATACGTCCAAGCTAAGATTTTTTTTTAGGAATAGTCTTTTTAATATTTTATTGAATTTAAAGGAGGCATGAAACTATTTTCTCTACTTTCGTTAAATACTACTTAGAATCCCTTCCTAACGTTCATCACTGAGCAAACGTGCCTTAGATCTTTTTTCTTGGCAGAGACAGTCGCCAAAACAATTCGAGAAATATGAGCATCGTTCATCTTCTCCACTCGGAGTCAGAACAAGCGGCCACGTGGCCTAGTGCCTATCCTATGCCGCCAACGTAAAGCATAGCGACGCGCCAAGGTTGCCAGAGTTGAAAACGCGTGCTGAGCTCCAGGCATTGTTAGAGTTCGGCTATTCTCATCATCGCAGTGGTTGAACACAAGCCACTACCCGAGTGTCCGCCGAGGCATTGGTTGTTACGAGCCGAAGTCGAGTGCTCACGGAGTTCTCGTGTTCAATACAGGAGCCGCGCTCGACTGTCGTCAGGCGGGTGGTTTCGATCCCACAACTACGTCATCGAGCTTTGCGAAGGCAAGAATAAAAGAAAGTGTCCCCTTTTATCCTCGTAATTTCGTCGTGACAAAGAAGCTTCTGAATCAGTGGCGGTCCGTGCGAATATTCTTGGGCCAGTCTAGGACCAGTTCGCCTCTGCAAAGTTATGCACATTCCAACCCGATATCCTTTGATGACCCCTTTAAAATGTGCCAAAGCTAAATACAACTCGATGAAACCGGATTATGTTTCTCACTTTTATAAGTTGTTGCGATTCTGAAGTATAAAACGCGATAAAACCGGAACATTCTGTCGCTGACGTTTCTACGAAACCTTTATCAGCTCAAATAATGATATCAAAACTAAACGGGGGCATTGGAATCTACTCGCGTGGTATACCAACATATGCAGTAATGTTTTGTGTTCGATAACAAACTCGACTTGTAAACTGCGAAAAGGGCGCCAATGTCGGCGTGTTTATGCTAACGTTTCGGAGCTCAAAAACAATTTCATCGTGAATACATGTCACTCATCTCAAACCTGAGCTGGTGACGCCACCTTACTCCGTTAGCTACCATCGATAAACTTATCTAAAACCCGTTGCCTTGAAAGGTTTCCACGAATACAGAAATAGAAGCGTATAGTACTTCATTTATTCATGTATTTATTTTTCGAATCGCCTTAACAGGCAGACACCCGAAAAGGCACGCCACGTCGACTTCGTGTGGCGTTCACTTCATAATCCAACACTCCCGGAGTCGATTCCAATTCACGAAGAAACGAAAAACAGGCAAACCAAACAAGACATACCGCAAGAAATTATAAACAAAAATGAAATAAAAGGAACGTGAAACGTATCACGGCATTGCGAGCGCGTTTTCAATAAACGAAAATATCTCTCTAACATCTGGGAGAACCTCTAAAGCTAAAATACTCACATTGCTAAAAAAATAAAAAACATAAAAAATCAATTATATCTAAAAAAACAAAAGGCAAATGCAGGAGCTTATTCCTCGCCCGGGGCGAGCCTCGCCTACACGACAATTTTCGCAACGAGTAGTGACAAGGCAATTTGCTGAATCTATTCTCTCACCCTCGCCCTGGCCATAGTCCTCCTCTCCTACTCTCCAAAACCCTCCCACCCTATCTTTCATTCTCTCCCCTCTTTCTCTCTTCCATCCCTCATGCGCACTTTCCTCGCACTAGCGTTTTCTTTCTTTTTTTTTTAGCTTGATAATATCACTCGACGTTCTATTGCCTTTTACTTTTGAAGGCACCCCACGATAATGCGAAAAAGACACGTATTGCGAGCCACGTGTTAAGAGTAATAATGTGGTTAGAGTTTCGTAATGTTTAATCACCTATAATCTACACACAAAGCAATGGCTAACGCTAATATCTCAAATGTGTTTCAAAGCATTGCTTTTAATAGGTGCGTAAAAATAGGGTTTTTTTTTCGTCTTGTTAATGGCTCTTACTTTATGTACACTACTCGAGACTGTTAGCGCGAATCGGACATCGGCATAATTTGGCATTTTTGCTTCGAAGGAATATTGGTGAGCGGCAAATTTCCCCTCTTTGGCCAGTGCCCCAAACGACCACTTTCGAGTATACTTGTAGTTTAGGTGACAGCCTTTTGATTCTAAGAGCAAAACAGAAAAAAAAAGCAAATTGCTTGTTCGCGCAGTGTACCTGCTTGAAGGATTCTAGAAACCCAGGAAGGACCGGTGGCCACTAAGGTGACTGGGTCATGGGAAAGTAGAGCCAAGCTCCGCGTATGGTCGCCATTGTGGTCAATAGAATCAGCAGTTTCTCCTTGACCTTTCCATTCTTGGTGAGCCGATTCAAATTCCAGGTGACGAGTTGCCTTATCAAGACGTTCCTTATGTACCAAAAGGTTGTTATCCACGCACCGGTTGAGTAAGGGCACATCTTTCCTTGGAAAAATTGAAAAAGACCTTTCCTTTCTTGAAATAAGCAAGAAAACCAATATTGTTGAATGATATCTGTGAAGATAAGCATGATTGATAACTTGATTGCGTACACAGTGCCCATGACACTTATATTGGCGAGGAACTCTTCCATTACGATGACGCTCCATGGTAATCTTGGAGCGACTGGTTCAGAAGGCAATTTCTATGGCAACAAAGGTCGATCAGCCAATCGCCTTGCGAGGTTCTGGTCGTCCGTACGTTAATACCTGTTCGTGTCCGCCTAGCAGGGGCAGAGAAAGCAATAACGCTACTTTCACGGGACCCAGTGACTTTAGTGGCCAAGTGTGCTAACGAGCACCAACTCGAAACTCATGGAGATGAAGCTCACCCTGCAGAACCAAAGAATCTTGAGTTGAATCCTCAGCAGCCCTGCCTGTTTCAATCTAAATGAGCATCGTACCGGTGAGAGGTCATGTGTCACTACTGCTAGATGCACGTTGAACACCTCAGGTAGCGCTCGTACTTGCTAAATTTCTCATCTCCGGCGTGTAACAGGGTCGCCAAAAACGCTGGAAGTCTAATATCTAGCCATCTAAGCATAAAAAAGTTACTGTTTTCTTTTAAATAAAGAAATTTACAAACTGTTTTATTGTGTGTTCCGCTTCGATAGAAAAGAAATGCGCTAAAAGTGGAAATGTTGACAAGGTGCCATGCAAAGCAAGCTAAAAGGAAGAAACGTATTTTGTTAAGTGTTGGGAATGTGCTCAGTTCACGTCGGGTACGCGTCATTCGATTGTGAGGCAGAACATTTCGCTGTGGCACAACGAGCGGCGTTCCCGTGACCTTGGAAGGATGTCCCCCGTATATGGTGTGTAGATTCTCGACGCGGATGAAGAGCCTTCACTGTGCCAATCCTTGTCCAGCTCGCTTGCAACTTTGCATTTAATTGCATTATAATCGAATCTAAGCATCGTTTTCTGCGCCGCTACCGTGGGAAGTATGGCTTTAGGAGCCTTTTTATATCGGAAACGCAGCGAGCTTAGTGGAAGAAGGAGAAGATGTCTGAACAAAGCAAGCCAAAGTGCAAAAAAGTTTGCTTGGACTATGCACACCTACCGCTAAGGGCACTGTCGGCCTTGGGATCGCGAGTCGCGCGGCGCTCTAACGCGGCATTGAGAACGTGTGCGCGAATAAGGACGGCTCCTCGAGTGGCTTTCGTAGGTCTCCTAGTACCTTAGACGTGCTGCTCAATCTCGCGGCGTTTGTGAGACGTGAGAGCGAGCCTTCGACACACTTGTTCCGTGGCGATTCGGCGCCGTTCAGTCACTTCTCTCCTCTTCCACCCTGCTTATATTTAAATAAATTAACAGGAAAACCTTTTTCTTTTCCCAAGAACCAGTGAACTTGGTTATTTACAATGAATTCTGCTGAGTGACACACAATTTCCACGGACTAGTAATAAGCAGGTCACCATTTTTTTTTTAGTTTCCGAAATTTGTTTGAAGTTTGTAGATCACGATAAATTTATACAAAAAAAATTACCTTTAACGCTCTTTAAACGATCCGGCGAACCCTGTTGCCAAACGTCATTTTCCTTTAGAAAAATCCAAGAAACGAGCCACCCCCTGTAAAGCGTGCTCTGCCTGCATCGCTCTAAAGCGCTCAGAGGAAGCCAAACTCGCCCCCTAGAATACGACAGCTATTTTATGAATCCGATTCGTTTTCAGTTCCATAGTGATATTTGCCTCAAGAAACGTAGTGGAAACAAAAAGAAGACCGGCACCTCGCGAACGTTACTAATGCTCCCTTCATGCGTTGAATTAAGGTATATAAATGTGTATCATAGATTATCTTTATGTTATTTTATCGAGTCGTTCATACTTCTTACCACAAAAACATCGCTTATTCCTTCGACAACCAAATCTTGTAAGAACTACATAGCGCATCACAAAAATAAAAGAAGAAAGCCTTTTTTTTTGTGTTGCGACAACGCGTATGAAGGCGCTGCTCTGGCGTTTATTCTACAAAAATAAAACAAAAAACTTATAATTACGGGCAACGGAGCATACATATGATCCCTCAAACGCAAAAAGGAAGCTTGCTTAGTCACTGGCAGAAAAGCCGGCCCTACGCGTCAAGCGCCCTGGGCGAATTCCGGCCGTGGTGCCTCCCCCCCCCCCCACCACCTTTTTATACGCCCCTCGGCGCCCCCCCCCCCTTTTTTTTTTTTTTTTGATGGCGCCCTGGTTTTTATTTGTAGAGCCAGCCCTGACAAGCAGCTTAAGAAACCAAGGCCGCGGCCTAATATCTTCACGCCTCTTACTTCGTGATTCTTCTTCGGCCTCGTTATGGATAATGCTGCAAGTACGTTTGCTTACTAGAAAACAGAAAGTATAAAACATAGAGAGGACGAAACACAGACGAGTACATTCTTTCAACTCACAACAAAGTTTGTTGTGAGTTGAAAGAGTGTACTCGTCTGTGTTTCGTCCTCCCTATGTTTTATACTTTCTGTTTTCTAGTACATCTTACCAACATGCTCGTTAGGAATATACGTTTGCTTTCTACCTTCCGTTCCCGTCCAAAGTAATATATTAATTAAATACAAACACGAACAAGGACTAGTAGAATGAAAAGACAGAACAAGGGCCGCGTAACCGCACCCTTATATATGTATATAGGGAGTATTCACTGGACGCCATATCTGTGGGTGCTGTTTAAAGCGCACGCTCAGAGTGAGCTCACATTAAGAGGCTGCTAAGACCGGCAATATTGATGGTGTGGAATGCATGCTGAAAAATAACTGTGGAAGCTCGCCGTCAGCACGCGCTCAGCAGTCGCGCACACAGCTATGGCCGCCAGTGAATACCCTCTATAGGAAGTATTCACTGGACGCCATATTTGTGGGTGCTGTTTAGAGCGCATGTATATATATATATACGAAACGTATTTATTATATGTACAAAAGGGATTCGTCACATCCTCTTGAGTAGCTTCATCTGGAGTGCTTAGAACCAGCTCACATCAATAGGCTGCTAAGACCGGCAATCTTGATGGTGTGGAATGCACGCTGAAAAAGAACTGAGGAAGCTCGCCGTCAGCACGCGCTTGGCAGTCGCGCACTCAGCTGTCGCCGCCAGTGAATACCCCTATAGGATGTTTCACGTAAGAGTGACAAAAAAATTCTAAAATTAGTGTATTCGAAGTAAAAGGATCATTTTCTCGGGACCACATTAAATGTCAGCACAAATTTTGACTTTCTAAAATCCTCGATGCCACTATCATACGCAGGATCCTTAGAAACGCAATCTTTAACTATAGTCTTTGACACATTGAGATGTACCCTTCTTGCCTTGTGCACGCTATTCGGCGAAACTATGAGCTAATTCCGAAAACTTATTGGCGGCAGAGCGGTGATAAGATGCTTGGAACCCGGCCATGTCTTGCCTATCTTAACATACCCCTGACAATACTGGATTTTTAAAGGGGCGATGCAACAATTTTTCTACTTCCAGTTCACACAGCTTAGAATCGATCCTTGACATTTATGACCCATGAAACACACGTTGTTTCTTTTTCTTTTTTTCCCGCAATGGCAGTTGCAGACACAAATCGAGAAAAATGCACGCCGTTTACCCCTTTAACTTGCAGACAGAAAAGGCGCTCACGTGATCTGGAGGCAATTATATGCCGCCAATGTTGTTTTCTTTTAACAATAGCCACGCGTTGGGGGTTGGCAGAGCACAGGGCGCGCTCTGAGTACCATGCATTGTTAAGGTTTGGGCTGCTTTCTTCATCCCAGCGATTGGGCATGAACCCCTACCCGAATGCATGTCGAGGCACTGATTGTCGCTAGCCAAAATCGAATCCCCATGCAGTCTTCGTGGCAACTGTATAAGAAGCATCTAAATATCGTCACAGTGGGGATTGCAAAGCTTGATGACGCACTCCCAGAGATCATAATGATTTAAAAAGCGCAAAGGACAGACACGGGCATGAAGTAGACAGGACAAACAAATTAGTCGTTTGTTGTTTATACAGCAGGACTTTAGTCTGCCAGAACATGGCGACATTGTTACCCACTGTAGATAAGCAATTTAGCCAGTGCGGTACAACCGCTAGCCTGGGGTCTTTAACGTGCACCACGCAGTAGTGATACACGACCGCACGCCGGTACGATGCTCATCCAGATCGAAACGGGCTAGACAGGACAGCGCTATACTCACAACTGGGGTTTTGATAGAAAAATAAAGAAGAGAAGAAAGAAGCAAAATAAATTCTACGGAAGATAAGAATAACGAAAATAAATGAAAAATTGAAGTATGAGAATCATCATAGCAATTGTGGATATAAATTAATATGAAGAATAGATAAAAATATAGAAATAAAAAAATAAAAATATTAATAAAGATTTCAAAAATAATTTTAACATTATTGCAACATGACTTTGAAGGATGAAGTTTGAGATAATCATGCCCCTAACTGAAAACCTTTTGACACCTCATGTGGGGTGGTGTAGGTATAATAGTTCTTTGTCGGATAAGGACACAGAAGGTTCACTGACACAGACTTCACTACAAGCCTTGATTGTCTGCGCCTCGTAAAGTTACCGTCCGAGGACTTCTGTCTTTTGAAGAGCGGTTGGCAGTTGCAGTCAGGGACGTGTAATGCGAGATATCATATTGTTGTCACCCAGAGATCATATTGTTGTAACTGTCCCCACAGCTACGTCATCAAAATTTGCGAATGAGAGACCATAAGAAAAGGATCAGCTCTCATCCTTGGAATTCCGCCGCGACGAAGACGCTTCTTGGTCAGTGGCGTTGCGTTCGAGCATTCTTGGGCCCTACTAGTGCCAGTAAGCTGGTGTAAAGTGAGAACACTTCCTACCCAATAGCCTTGCACAGCTCCTTTAAGGAGCCTGCGAACCCTGTAGCGAAAAGTATTTTTCCCTAGGGAGACACGCTGTTGTAAGTTCAACTCTGACTCGGAGCTCGGGAAGGCAAGAAAAAGAAAAACCGACAACGAGACGGCGATAAATTTCACGTGGTATGGCGCAGCGTAGAAAGTAAACAGACAGGACGGAAATAAGTACACGAAAATAAGAACAAGAAACGAGCACGAGGATGCTCAGGTAACGTCAACGGGCTCCTGACGGACTGAGCATTGCCCGTGGCCTCACGTGATGTTTACACCAGCTCGGGCGAACTTGAGCAAGACGAGATGTCTTCCGCTACCATCAACCACCTGGGGGCGTGAGAAGCGGACAGGGAAAAAAGCGGAATCTATAACGTCGGCGGAAGGAGGAGAAGGAAAAAAATCACGGGACGACGGGGTTGACGGGGTCTCAGAGAGATCGAAAGGAACTCCACGAAAGACGCCACGCAAAGAACTCTTCTCTGTTTTAATGCGAATAGCATTCTTTCGATGACCACGCACTTTTCGTCTATGTATCTATCTATCTATCTATCTATCTATCTGGATATCTAACCTCTTACGGCGCGGATCGAATAAGTAAATAAAAAAGACCGGCGCCGGCTGGATTCTGAACCGTTGACCCATACAATCAGCAGGCAGACGCTGAAACCACAGAGCTATAAAGGCAGTCACTCACTGCACTCTAAACATTTGTTTATATCTTTGCCATAAGATGCGCGCAGCGCTGTCACAACGTACTTGCGCGCGCGTTCCATGCACGAGGGCTAGCTCACCCGTCTCCCGTAGCTCATCTCTGACCTATCGCCCTCTCCCGCGTGGGGACCCATATAGCTCAGCCTCACGAGAGCGGAACTGAGTGCTCGTGCATGGAATCGTGCGCGCACCGGTAGCTGTGACAGCGCTGTATGCTGCAACCTAGAAAGGAATTGCAGCATACCATTAGTTACACAGATATGAACCAGCGGGACGCAAGAATAGTGTTGGTCGGTGATGTCAAATGGCAGAGTGACCTGAGTATGCAACAGGCAGTCTCTTCTCAGCTTTTCGTGCGTGCCTTACGCTTGCGCGGTTGGTGCGCGGCGCAGTTTGCTTTACTTTGGGTGCCGGTAACAGCTGGACGTTGCTGGAAGCGCGGCCACGGGACGGGCTTGCAGTGAAGTGACCAGCAGTCAAGTCACGGGCCGGTCGTAATGACCTCCGCGGGCCGGATCTTGGCCTCTGCGGGCCGAGGTTTGGAGACCCTGGTTTAGACTAATAAACAGTTCGTATTGGGTTAAACCTTGCGGTTGTCATTAAACAACAAAACTTTCTGGTGCCGAAACCCGGGATTAACCGCCAACGAAGCCCCGAACGAAGAAATGGCAACTCAGGCTACAATCGACCGACTGAGACGCAGAAGAGCAGTGGTCCGAACGTCAACAACGAAACTGCTGAACGAAGCCGACGTTCTGCTGGCCACGGAAGACACGCATGCGGGTGAGCTTCAAGAAAAGTTTGAACTTCTGGTGTCCAAAGAATCAACGTTAAAGGAACTGGACCGCGAGATGGAAGAAGTTGTGGACTGCGAATCGATAGAAGAGGAGATGACAGGCGCGGAAGTTTACCATGAAAGAATCAGCGTAACGAAGACGCGATTGCGAAACAAGCTGACAGAACGAGAACAAGCCGCTGCCAGGTTATCTTCAATGCAGAACATGGCCGTCAAAACTATCGCAAATCAAGGACGGATGACTACGACAGTGAAGCTCCCGAAACTTGAGATAACGAAATTCCAAGGGGACATACGAGCATGGCAAGGATTTTGGAGCCAATTTGACTGTACCATTCACCAGAACGAAACTCTCTCGGAAATCGACAAGTTCAAGTACCTCAAAAGCTACCTGACCGGCAAAGCTGCTGCGGCAATTGAGGGACTCGCCGTAACTGCCGAGAACTACAGAGTTGCAATCGACCTCCTGAAGGAAAGATTTGGTCAACAGGAGCTGATCATCGAAAGCCATCTGTCACGACTGCTAGAGATCAAACCAGTCCATGACTCCAGGAACGTCAATGCACTCAGAGCGTTATACGATGAAGCGGAGACGGGAGTTCGAAGTCTTGACGCCCTGGGGGTTCAATCGGATACCTATGGAACGATGCTCCTTACCGTTCTTCGAAAGGTCGTGCCGGCCGATCTGAGCCTGGAGTACAACCGGAGGTCCGCCTCACGAACAGCGACCAAGCACAACGAGCTGAGAGACTTTCTGGACTTCCTGAAAATCGAGATAGAAAGCCGAGAAAGAAGTTTATACGGGTCAGGACATTCCATGCCACGAACCGAGGATCAAAGAAGCCTTCGTCCGAGCAAGGATCGGCAGAGTCGTTATCCTCCTTCTGCATCTGTACTAACAACGGCAGCGGGCCTGGATGAAAAGAACTGCGTGTTCTGCAAATCAGGTGCTCATCTGACTGCGGACTGCACATCCTCAATGACCAACGATGAACGCAAGCGTATACTGAAGGCTGAAAACCGATGTTATCGTTGCACCAAGAGAAACCATCGAGCAAAGGATTGCAGAAGTGCAAAGTGGCTGAAGTGTGCGCAGTGTGCAGGGAGACACGCCAGTGCTATGTGCGACCCGAACTTCAAACCTCAGCATAAGACTACGGCGAAAGAAATGGCGGACACCGGTGAAACATCAACTTCGGGAGGAACGACACTCCAGTCAACGCTCAAGATCACAAACAAAGAAAGGAACAGTGGAAAACGTGTACTTCTGCAGACAGCTCAAGCCTGGGCAGAAGGTGAAAGAGAGCGTTGCCGGATTAGGCTTCTCATCGACGGCGGAAGCCAGCGGACTTTTATTCGCCAAACCGTCTCCAAGAGGCTTCACCTGAAGGAACTGGGTGAGGAGGACTTGACCATTTTCACGTTTGGAGACGCAGCAACGAAAACTAAATGCAAGCGAGTGGAACTGTGGCTCCGCAGCCAATACGACAGAAGATGCGTAAGAATAGAAGCCCTCGAGGTTCCTCACATCTGCTCAGATGTCATGAACAACCCCTCCGAGGAACTGCGGGGCCTGCCTGACGGAATGAACCTTGCGGATGTGGAGCTCTCGGGCAATCCATGCGAGGAGGGAATCAGCCTTCTCATCGGAGCCGATCACTTCTGGGACATTGTGAACGGCGGTGTCAAGCGCTTGGATGGGAAGCTGATGGCAGTTGACACCATCCTCGGGTGGACACTTCAGGGTCCCGTTACCTCTACTTCTGCGACAATCTACTCACCAACAACTGGAGTGATGAGGGTGACTGTGTCCGAAACAAACGACGCGGAAATTTCGGCTCAGCTCAGATCATTCTGGGAACTTGAACACATCGGAATAGCTGACAACGTGACGAAGACTTCAGAGACGGAGTTGCTCAGCGAATTCAAGAAATCCGTAAAATTCGAGAACGAACGGTACCAAGTTTCACTGCCAGGCAATGAAGAAGGCTGGCCAGGTCAAGTGGAAAATGCTCACCAGGTTGCGGACAACAAAGCGGAAGAAAAGAAGGCAATGGTGTTGCAAGTAAATGCACCAGCTCTGTTTCCAGTTTTCGACTTGGAGAGGTACAACTCGTCAACCAAGGTGATCCGCGTGACTGCCTGGATCAAACGTTTCGTGAAGAATTGTGCCAAGACAGCAGACAAACGAAGCGGACCTCTCTCAAGCGAAGAACTGATAGAAGCCGAAACGTATTGGCTTACCGTTGCACAAAGGGAGACTTTTGTACCAGAAATCACGAGCTTGCGTGAAGACAAACAAGTTGACAGAAAATCGACTCTCAGGAATTTGAACCCATTCCTGGACAGCGACGGATTGGTTCGAGTGGGTGGACGATTGCAGCACAGTGACAACAGCGAGAATGTGAAGCACCCAATCGTCCTTACCGCCGATCACCCTTTCACCACCCTTCTCATCGCTGGGGAACACCGTCGGCTGCTCCATGCTGGGGTTCGAGATACGTTAGGACGGCTACGGGAATCCTACTGGATCATCAGAGGACGACAAGCCGTAAAGAAAGTAATTCACAAGTGTTTCGCCTGCCGAAAACAAAGTTGCCTGCCCGCATCCGAGCCAATGGCTCCCTTGCCGGCGGACCGAGTCACAAGAAGCGACCCTTTCAGCATCACAGGGGTAGACTTCGCAGGACCTTTGATCTGCCGTCAAGGGAAAGGAAGCAGCAAGTGTTACATCGCTTTATTCACGTGCGCTGTTACACGGGCGGTCCACCTGGAGCTGGTGAGTGACCTCTCCTCCGCCACATTTTTGTTGGCTTTCAAGCGCTTTGTCGCACGACGCGGGATCAGCACGACAGTATATTCTGACAACGCTTTAACATTCAAACGAACGTCGAAGGACCTTGAACTAATCTTCCGTGCCATTCGGTCAGAAGAAGTGCAGGCATACTTCTCGAATCACAGAATCCGTTGGAAATTTATCGTCGAGAGGGCTGCATGGTGGGGCGGATTTTGGGAAAGAATGGTGCGATCCGTCAAGGTGTCTCTGCGCAAGGTGTTGGGACGCAGCAGCTTGGATTTTGAGGAACTAACGACTGTCCTGGCCGAGGTCGAGGCCGTCATAAATTCTCGCCCTCTGACGTACGTGTACGCCAACGCCGAGGAACCAGAGGTGCTTTCCCCAGCTCACTTCCTAGTGGGGAGGAAACTAACGAGCCTTCCGCCACATCGACTACCAACGGAAGCGCTACCAGCTGGAGATCAGCTTGCTCGAAGATGGAAATACCGCACTGCGATGGTGGACAATTTCTGGAGAAGGTGGCGGCGTGAGTATCTGCTCGAACTAAGGTCAGCGCACCTGGTCAAACCGACTGCCTCATCGGGACTCCAAGCTGGTGACCTAGTTCTTCTAAAGGAAGACCGTCTACCAAGACACATGTGGAAAACCTGCAGAATCGAGGAGACCATTCAAGGAAGGGACGGCAGAGCAAGAGCATGCAAGCTGATCCTACCCGGGGAGGAAGGCTTCGCCGGCCCATTCAACATCTGTACCCGTTGGAGTTAAAAGAATGACCGTGCCCGCTCATTCCGGGGGAGATTGTTGTAAGTTGAACTCTGACTCGGAGCTCGGGACGGAAAGAAAAAGAAGAACCGACAACGAGATGGCCATAAATCTCACGTGGTACGGCGCAGCGTAAAAAAGGAAACAGACAGGACGAAAATAAGTACACACAAAGAAGAAGAGAGACGAGCACGAGGAAAGCACGTGGATGCTCGAGTAACCTCATCGGGCTCCTGACGGACTGAGCTTTGGCCGTGGCCTCGCGTGATGTTTACACCAGCTCGGGCGAACTTGAGCAAGACGAGATGTCTGCCGCCGCCATCGACCACCTGGGCGTGTGAAAAGAGGACCGAGAAAGAAGCGGAATCTGAAACGTCGGCGTGAGGAGGAGAAGGAAAATGATCACGGGACGACGGAGCAGGGTCTCAGACACAGATCGAAAAGGAACGCCACGAAAGACGCCACGCAAAAAGAACTCTTCTGTGTTTTTAACGAAGCTTGAGTTGTAGATTTAGACTAATAAACAGTTCGTATTGGGTTAAACCTTGCGGTTGTCATTAAACAACACAGGCAAGGCAAGTTCCAACCCTCTACGTATGGGCCTGTAAAGCGTGCTTTGCCTGCATCGCTACAGAGCGCGCGGGGGAAGCCGAACCGCTGCGTTCCGCAGCATACGGCAGTTGTTTCCGTGACTGCGATTTGGTTTGTTTCACTTTATGAGCGAGCGAAGCCACTGGCCAGAACTACAAGCAAGAGCATGCGCGCCATCGAACGATGCTTTCACCGCACGAGCGAACGGGCGCGACAAGAGACGCTGAAACCGCAGAGCCTGCTAGCGCAGTTTCGGCATTGCGCCGCTACTCGAAAGTCGCAGCTATCACCGGCATTCGTGACTCTGCAGTGACCTATTCGGAGAGCGAGTTCGTCTGCTTCTCTTGCAGTGGTTCTGGTGTGATCGTCAGATCGCCGAGCTCTGATTAGCTCTTGATTGATGGACAGTGGGCAAACCCCAAGGCAGCATACTCTGGAGGCCCACCCACTATCCTTCAATCGGAGCCAATCAGAGCTCGGCGTTCTGACGTCACCGCAACCCCTGCAAAAAGAAGCAGGACAAAATTGCGTTCCACATCGGGGTCGCCACTATCGGGCAAATATGGCTGTCTTAGAAAGGTCGTGCTCGCGTGCCATGTGCCAGCTGAACGAACAACGCTCGTGTTTCAGCGGGCAAGCATTAAACTCGAAATGGTTTGCCCCGATTTCTATTCACTACGCTTCAGACCAGCGGCGATGTGTTGGCGTAAACGAGATTCGAGAGACTGGACCGTTTCTAGGGAAGCGATGGAAGAACTGCGGTGCTGACGACCTTCGATAAGAGGGTAATGTATAACTTCAGCCGTGGCAGCGTAGGCTGCGCTCAGAGCGACCTGAGAAACACGCTGATACGACAGTATCAACAAAGTCACCGGGAGACAACTGTCCCACCACGCCAACCGTGGACAACATGCAATCACGGAAGCCACGAGGTAAGAGCCGAAATCTCGAAAAACCTCGTTTCGTTCAGTTCACCGTCTCCCACTAAGTGTCCTCCGGTGCCGTCCGCAGACAACTTTCTGCGTGCTTTTTGACGAAAACAGGAGTTCGCGATCGCAGCTTTAGTCGGCGCCCATTCACA
>JAZHYW010069108.1:0-13357 GCA_037355805.1 Ixodes ricinus
GACGTTCAGAGTCACATCAGCTATACTCGAGGGACTTTCTCTATGATATAACTCTGAATTGAATCTTTACGATCAACATATCACTTTATAAAGTCAATGCTATGAAGCACACAGAGTGAATCAGCTTGGCAAAACACCAAAAAAGGATGCTAATATATGCCAAATCAAACAGTCAAGAGAGACAACAAGAACAAAAGCATGGAGTTATGGAACGAGGAACACGTACTGGATTAGTAAAAAACTGCGTTTCCGTCATCCTACAGTACTCATTAAGCAGCTTGAAGAAACCCTACGCACTTTTTAGTTGTTCTTTTAGAGCACAGCTTTTAGGCACCCGTTTGCGGGTTGAGTGGCATCGGCGTCGCGGAACCGCTCGTTGCATTATGGGACGTGTGACGTCCCACGTAAAGTCACAAGGGTAACCCCTCATGGGGGTGTTACCCTCACGAGGGTAACCCTCACGGGAAGTACGCTTTCGAAGCGTAGGCCCTTCGCGAGGGTAGCCCTCACAAGGGTTATCCTCACGAGGGCCACCTTTACGGGTATTATCCTGGTGACGGTAACCCCCGTGAGGGTGACCCTCACCCCCGTGAGTGTAACCCTCATAGGATTTACGTTATCCTCACGGGGATGAGGGCACCTTTCACGACGGTTACCCCTCTCGCAAGGGTATCCACCGTGAGGGTTACCCCCATGAGAGTAACCCCCATGAGGGTCACGAGGGTAACGTCAAAACATTACCCTCACGACGCCAAGTGTGACGTTCTTATGGGAAACACGTGACGTGTTACGCCGCGTGACGTATGACGTCACACGTGACGTCCGACGCGTTTTACATTGCCAACATTCCCGCTAAATTTATCGGGGAAGGGGAAGGCGTATACCCTTCCCTCCGTACCCTCCCTCCTCCTTCTCAAGAGCTGCGCCCTCACCCCGGCGTTACAGAGCATTGCAAACGTCTTTAATGTTTGTTTGCTTGAATTGATAGCTTGCATTGACATATCACGCTGTACACAACTTATACCTGGGCCTCAATTTTTACTAATCCTAAACATTGTTCAGTAACTAAAATAAACATTAACTCAAATAAATTACACTTTTATAATGTGTAATTTATAATTTGAAATTTTATTTACTAATTTACTATTTATTAATTAAAAGAAACATTAACTAAATAAGTTACACTTTTATAAGTACACTATTATTCCCTGAGAGCGAAAAATATCACGTACGTTTTCCGCGTAGGAATACACAGTAGAGACTTGGAAAAGTAGGACTGTTTGCTGCCTGCTTCAATTTGCAACCAAAAGTCCCGTAGACACTAGCGCCAGCTGAGCCTCTCGCGTTTATTGTAATAACTACATGGATTTGATAAGGGAGCGAATAATAGTTGACACTGTGTATAGTAAATGTTCTGCATTTCTGTATTCATAAGACCAGATGGAATAGACAAACAAGTCCTGCTAATGTTCGCAAGCACACATACGTGTAGTCTCAAATTAAAATGTTTTAGTGTACGTAGTCGTTTTTTTTATATTATTTATTTAAATAATTCATAAAACGATTTTCGGCACCTTCGCTAAATACTACTTAGAACCCTCCCTAACGGTAATAACTAAGCAAACGTGCCTTAGTTTTTTTTTTTTTTTTTTTTTTTCTATAGGCAATGGCAGTCACCGAACAACATTCGAGAAGGATGAGCATCGTTCATCCCCTCAACTCTCGGAGCCAGAACAAGCGGCCACGTAGCCTGGTGCCTCTTCCCGTGCCACCAACGTTATTCATAGCCACGCACTGGGGTCGGCAATGTTGAAAACGCGTGCTGAGCTCCAGGCATTGTTAGAGTTCGGCTATTTCGCAGTAAGAAGCCTCGCTAGGGGAGCTTTTGTTTTCCTCACTCTGGGGTAGTAATGCACGTGCTACCAACACGCTTTTTTGTTTTCATTTTCATAGTGCATAGAAGCCAACGAGCTTATAGAAGCTCGGCACTGCACGCGCTTGAACCGACAGAGGAAGTTGAAGTATCCTCACTCTGGGTTGTGGGGAAAAAATTCCACCAGGCGGCGATACCTCGGCGACGACTCTCGCCTCGAATTCTCATCACCGCAGTGGTTTGACACGAGCCACTACCCGAGTGTCCGCCGAGGCCAAGGAGGTTAGAAGTACTAGAACGGGGCACGTTGCAATATTGGTGAAGCCTAGTCATAAAAGGTTTAATCGATGTTGTGGCCAAGGTGACCGCAGATCTTCTGGCGATTGTGCGCGTGACATGTCACGTTTGAGATGGATGGTTGATTGTAGAAGGATTCCTTGCAGGCTTGCGCGCGCTCCGTCCGGTAGGTTTTATCAGATCGAAGGCTAGACTGTGGTATATTCTAGTGCACCATAGCTAGACGAAGGCTAGCTACGGTCACGTGATGTGGTCACGTTGGTCCTGATAAGCAAGGAAGGAAATGAGAAAGAGGCGAGGCGTCAAGGGAGCATGGCTTGTGGAGGCTACGCGGCTGGCGTCATGCTCTCTCCTACCCTTCTATCCTCCTTGGCCGAGGCATTGGTTGTTACGAGCCGAAGTCGAGTGCTCACGGAGTTCTCGTGTTCAATACAGGAGCCGCGCTCGACTGTCGTCAGGCGGGTGGTTTCGATCCCACAACTACGTCATCGAGCTTTGCGAAGGCAAGAATGAAAGAAAGTGTCCCCTTTTATCCTCGTAATTTCGTCGTGACAAAGAAGCTTCTGAATCAGTGGCGGTCCGTGCGAAGTATTCTTGGGCCAGTCTAGGACCAGTTCGCCTCTGCAAAGTTATGCACATTCCAACCCGATATCCTTTGATGACCCCTTTAAAATGTGCCAAAGCTAAATACAACTCGATGAAACCGGATTATGTTTCTCACTTTTATAAGTTGTTGCGATTCTGAAGTATAAAACGCGATAAAACCGGAACATTCTGTCGCTGACGTTTCTACGAAACCTTTATCAGCTCAAATAATGATATCAAAACTAAACAGGGGCATTGGAATCTACTCGCGTGGTATACCAACATATGCAGTAATGTTTTGTGTTCGATAACAAACTCGACTTGTAAACTGCGAAAAGGGCGCCAATGTCGGCGTGTTTATGCTAACGTTTCGGAGCTCAAAAACAATATCATCGTGAATACATGTCACTCATCTCAAACCTGAGCTGGTGACGCCACCTTACTCCGTTAGCTACCATCGATAAACTTATCTAAAACCCGTTGCCTTGAAAGGTTTCCACGAATACAGAAATAGAAGCGTATAGTACTTCATTTATTCATGTATTTATTTTTCGAATCGCCTTAACAGGCAGACACCCGAAAAGGCACGCCACGTCGACTTCGTGTGGCGTTCACTTCATAATCCAACACTCCCGGAGTCGATTCCAATTCACGAAGAAACGAAAAACAGGCAAACCAAACAAGACATACCGCAAGAAATTTAAACAAAAATGAAATAAAAGGAACGTGAAACGTATCACGGCATTGCGAGCGCGTTTTCAATAAACGAAAATATCTCTCTAACATCTGGGAGAACCTCTAAAGCTAAAATACTCACATTGCTAAAAAAATAAAAAACATAAAAAATCAATTATATCTAAAAAAACAAAAGGCAAATGCAGGAGCTTATTCCTCGCCCGGGGCGAGCCTCGCCCACACGACAATTTTCGCAACGAGTAGTGACAAGGCAATTTGCTGAATCTATTCTCTCACCCTCGCCCTGGCCATAGTCCTCCTCTCCTACTCTCCAAAACCCTCCCACCCTATCTTTCATTCTCTCCCCTCTTTCTCTCTTCCATCCCTCATGCGCACTTTCCTCGCACTAGCGTTTTCTTTTTTTTTTTAGCTTGATAATATCACTCGACGTTCTATTGCCTTTTACTTTTGAAGGCACCCCACGATAATGCGAAAAAGACACGTATTGCGAGCCACGTGTTAAGAGTAATAATGTGGTTAGAGTTTCGTAATGTTTAATCACCTATAATCTACACACAAAGCAATGGCTAACGCTAATATCTCAAATGTGTTTCAAAGCATTGCTTTTAATAGGTGCGTAAAAATAGGGTTTTTTTTTCGTCTTGTTAATGGCTCTTACTTTATGTACACTACTCGAGACTGTTAGCGCGAATCGGACATCGGCATAATTTGGCATTTTTGCTTCGAAGGAATATTGGTGAGCGGCAAATTTCCCCTCTTTGGCCAGTGCCCCAAACGACCACTTTCGAGTATACTTGTAGTTTAGGTGACAGCCTTTTGATTCTAAGAGCAAAACAGAAAAAAAAGCAAATTGCTTGTTCGCGCAGTGTACCTGCTTGAAGGATTCTAGAAACCCAGGAAGGACCGGTGGCCACTAAGGTGACTGGGTCATGGGAAAGTAGAGCCAAGCTCCACGTATGGTCGCCATTGTGGTCAATAGAATCAGCAGTTTCTCCTTGACCTTTCCATTCTTGGTGAGCCGATTCAAATTCCAGGTGACGAGTTGCCTTATCAAGACGTTCCTTATGTACCAAAAGGTTGTTATCCACGCACCGGTTGAGTAAGGGCACATCTTTCCTTGGAAAAATTGAAAAAGACCTTTCCTTTCTTGAAATAAGCAAGAAAACCAATATTGTTGAATGATGTCTGTGAAGATAAGCATGATTGATAACTTGATTGCGTACACAGTGCCCATGACACTTATATTGGCGAGGAACTCTTCCATTACGATGACGCTCCATGGTAATCTTGGAGCGACTGGTTCAGAAGGCAATTTCTATGGCAACAAAGGTCGATCAGCCAATCGCCTTGCGAGGTTCTGGTCGTCCGTACGTTAATACCTGTTCGTGTCCGCCTAGCAGGGGCAGAGAAAGCAATAACGCTACTTTCACGGGACCCAGTGACTTTAGTGGCCAAGTGTGCTAACGAGCACCAACTCGAAACTCATGGAGATGAAGCTCACCCTGCAGAACCAAAGAATCTTGAGTTGAATCCTCAGCAGCCCTGCCTGTTTCAATCTAAATGAGCATCGTACCGGTGAGAGGTCATGTGTCACTACTGCCAGATGCACGTTGAACACCTCAGGTAGCGCTCGTACTTGCTAAATTTCTCATCTCCGGCGTGTAACAGGGTCGCCAAAAACGCTGGAAGTCTAATATCTAGCCATCTAAGCATAAAAAAGTTACTGTTTTCTTTTAAATAAAGAAATTTACAAACTGTTTTATTGTGTGTTCCGCTTCGATAGAAAAGAAATGCGCTAAAAGTGGAAATGTTGACAAGGTGCCATGCAAAGCAAGCTAAAAGGAAGAAACGTATTTTGTTAAGTGTTGGGAATGTGCTCAGTTCACGTCGGGTACGCGTCATTCGATTGTGAGGCAGAACATTTCGCTGTGGCACAACGAGCGGCGTTCCCGTGACCTTGGAAGGATGTCCCCCGTATATGGTGTGTAGATTCTCGACGCGGATGAAGAGCCTTCACTGTGCCAATCCTTGTCCAGCTCGCTTGCAACTTTGCATTTAATTGCATTATAATCGAATCTAAGCATCGTTTTCTGCGCCGCTACCGTGGGAAGTATGGCTTTAGGAGCCTTTTTATATCGGAAACGCAGCGAGCTTAGTGGAAGAAGGAGAAGATGTCTGAACAAAGCAAGCCAAAGTGCAAAAAAGTTTGCTTGGACTATGCACACCTACCGCTAAGGGCACTGTCGGCCTTGGGATCGCGAGTCGCGCGGCGCTCTAACGCGGCATTGAGAACGTGTGCGCGAATAAGGACGGCTCCTCGAGTGGCTTTCGTAGGTCTCCTAGTACCTTAGACGTGCTGCTCAATCTCGCGGCGTTTGTGAGACGTGAGAGCGAGCCTTCGACACACTTGTTCCGTGGCGATTCGGCGCCGTTCAGTCACTTCTCTCCTCTTCCACCCTGCTTATATTTAAATAAATTAACAGGAAAACCTTTTTCTTTTCCCAAGAACCAGTGAACTTGGTTATTTACAATGAATTCTGCTGAGTGACACACAATTTCCACGGACTAGTAATAAGCAGGTCACCATTTTTTTTTTAGTTTCCGAAATTTGTTTGAAGTTTGTAGATCACGATAAATTTATACAAAAAAAATTACCTTTAACGCTCTTTAAACGATCCGGCGAACCCTGTTGCCAAACGTCATTTTCCTTTAGAAAAATCCAAGAAACGAGCCACCCCCTGTAAAGCGTGCTCTGCCTGCATCGCTCTAAAGCGCTCAGAGGAAGCCAAACTCGCCCCCTAGAATACGACAGCTATTTTATGAATCCGATTCGTTTTCAGTTCCATAGTGATATTTGCCTCAAGAAACGTAGTGGAAACAAAAAGAAGACCGGCACCTCGCGAACGTTACTAATGCTCCCTTCATGCGTTGAATTAAGGTATATAAATGTGTATCATAGATTATCTTTATGTTATTTTATCGAGTCGTTCATACTTCTTACCACAAAAACATCGCTTATTCCTTCGACAACCAAATCTTGTAAGAACTACATAGCGCATCACAAAAATAAAAGAAGAAAGCCTTTTTTTTGTGTTGCGACAACGCGTATGAAGGCGCTGCTCTGGCGTTTATTCTACAAAAATAAAACAAAAAACTTATAATTACGGGCAACGGAGCATACATATGATCCCTCAAACGCAAAAAGGAAGCTTGCTTAGTCACTGGCAGAAAAGCCGGCCCTACGCGTCAAGCGCCCTGGGCGAATTCCGGCCGTGGTGCCTCCCCCCCCCCCCACCACCTTTTTATACGCCCCTCGGCGCCCCCCCCCCTTTTTTTTTTTTTTTTGATGGCGCCCTGGTTTTTATTTGTAGAGCCAGCCCTGACAAGCAGCTTAAGAAACCAAGGCCGCGGCCTAATATCTTCACGCCTCTTACTTCGTGATTCTTCTTCGGCCTCGTTATGGATAATGCTGCAAGTACGTTTGCTTACTAGAAAACAGAAAGTATAAAACATAGAGAGGACGAAACACAGACGAGTATATTCTTTCAACTCACAACAAAGTTTGTTGTGAGTTGAAAGAGTGTACTCGTCTGTGTTTCGTCCTCCCTATGTTTTATACTTTCTGTTTTCTAGTACATCTTACCAACATGCTCGTTAGGAATATACGTTTGCTTTCTACCTTCCGTTCCCGTCCAAAGTAATATATTAATTAAATACAAACACGAACAAGGACTAGTAGAATGAAAAGACAGAACAAGGGCCGCGTAACCGCACCCTTATATATGTATATAGGGAGTATTCACTGGACGCCATATCTGTGGGTGCTGTTTAAAGCGCACGCTCAGAGTGAGCTCACATTAAGAGGCTGCTAAGACCGGCAATATTGATGGTGTGGAATGCATGCTGAAAAATAACTGTGGAAGCTCGCCGTCAGCACGCGCTCAGCAGTCGCGCACACAGCTATGGCCGCCAGTGAATACCCTCTATAGGAAGTATTCACTGGACGCCATATTTGTGGGTGCTGTTTAGAGCGCATGTATATATATATATACGAAACGTATTTATTATATGTACAAAAGGGATTCGTCACATCCTCTTGAGTAGCTTCATCTGGAGTGCTTAGAACCAGCTCACATCAATAGGCTGCTAAGACCGGCAATCTTGATGGTGTGGAATGCACGCTGAAAAAGAACTGAGGAAGCTCGCCGTCAGCACGCGCTTGGCAGTCGCGCACTCAGCTGTCGCCGCCAGTGAATACCCCTATAGGATGTTTCACGTAAGAGTGACAAAAAAATTCTAAAATTAGTGTATTCGAAGTAAAAGGATCATTTTCTCGGGACCACATTAAATGTCAGCACAAATTTTGACTTTCTAAAATCCTCGATGCCACTATCATACGCAGGATCCTTAGAAACGCAATCTTTAACTATAGTCTTTGACACATTGAGATGTACCCTTCTTGCCTTGTGCACGCTATTCGGCGAAACTATGAGCTAATTCCGAAAACTTATTGGCGGCAGAGCGGTGATAAGATGCTTGGAACCCGGCCATGTCTTGCCTATCTTAACATACCCCTGACAATACTGGATTTTTAAAGGGGCGATGCAACAATTTTTCTACTTCCAGTTCACACAGCTTAGAATCGATCCTTGACATTTATGACCCATGAAACACACGTTGTTTCTTTTTCTTTTTTTCCCGCAATGGCAGTTGCAGACACAAATCGAGAAAAATGCACGCCGTTTACCCCTTTAACTTGCAGACAGAAAAGGCGCTCATGTGATCTGGAGGCAATTATATGCCGCCAATGTTGTTTTCTTTTAACAATAGCCACGCGTTGGGGGTTGGCAGAGCACAGGGCGCGCTCTGAGTACCATGCATTGTTAAGGTTTGGGCTGCTTTCTTCATCCCAGCGATTGGGCATGAACCCCTACCCGAATGCATGTCGAGGCACTGATTGTCGCTAGCCAAAATCGAATCCCCATGCAGTCTTCGTGGCAACTGTATAAGAAGCATCTAAATATCGTCACAGTGGGGATTGCAAAGCTTGATGACGCACTCCCAGAGATCATAATGATTTAAAAAGCGCAAAGGACAGACACGGGCATGAAGTAGACAGGACAAACAAATTAGTCGTTTGTTGTTTATACAGCAGGACTTTAGTCTGCCAGAACATGGCGACATTGTTACCCACTGTAGATAAGCAATTTAGCCAGTGCGGTACAACCGCTAGCCTGGGGTCTTTAACGTGCACCACGCAGTAGTGATACACGACCGCACGCCGGTACGATGCTCATCCAGATCGAAACGGGCTAGACAGGACAGCGCTATACTCACAACTGGGGTTTTGATAGAAAAATAAAGAAGAGAAGAAAGAAGCAAAATAAATTCTACGGAAGATAAGAATAACGAAAATAAATGAAAAATTGAAGTATGAGAATCATCATAGCAATTGTGGATATAAATTAATATGAAGAATAGATAAAAATATAGAAATAAAAAAATAAAAATATTAATAAAGATTTCAAAAATAATTTTAACATTATTGCAACATGACTTTGAAGGATGAAGTTTGAGATAATCATGCCCCTAACTGAAAACCTTTTGACACCTCATGTGGGGTGGTGTAGGTATAATAGTTCTTTGTCGGATAAGGACACAGAAGGTTCACTGACACAGACTTCACTACAAGCCTTGATTGTCTGCGCCTCGTAAAGTTACCGTCCGAGGACTTCTGTCTTTTTGAAGAGCGGTTGGCAGTTGCAGTCAGGGACGTGTAATGCGAGATATCATATTGTTGTCACCCAGAGATCATATTGTTGTAACTGTCCCCACAGCTACGTCATCAAAATTTGCGAATGAGAGACCATAAGAAAAGGATCAGCTCTCATCCTTGGAATTCCGCCGCGACGAAGACGCTTCTTGGTCAGTGGCGTTGCGTTCGAGCATTCTTGGGCCCTACTAGTGCCAGTAAGCTGGTGTAAAGTGAGAACACTTCCTACCCAATAGCCTTGCACAGCTCCTTTAAGGAGCCTGCGAACCCTGTAGCGAAAAGTATTTTTCCCTAGGGAGACACGCTGTTGTAAGTTCAACTCTGACTCGGAGCTCGGGAAGGCAAGAAAAAGAAAAACCGACAACGAGACGGCGATAAATTTCACGTGGTATGGCGCAGCGTAGAAAGTAAACAGACAGGACGGAAATAAGTACACGAAAATAAGAACAAGAAACGAGCACGAGGATGCTCAGGTAACGTCAACGGGCTCCTGACGGACTGAGCATTGCCCGTGGCCTCACGTGATGTTTACACCAGCTCGGGCGAACTTGAGCAAGACGAGATGTCTTCCGCTACCATCAACCACCTGGGGGCGTGAGAAGCGGACAGGGAAAAAAGCGGAATCTATAACGTCGGCGGAAGGAGGAGAAGGAAAAAAATCACGGGACGACGGGGTTGACGGGGTCTCAGAGAGATCGACAAAGGAACGCAACGAAAAAGCAACGCAAAATAACTCTTCTCTGTTTTAACGAAGCTTGAGTTGTAGGTTTAGACTAATAAACAGTTCGTATTGGGTTAAAACTTGCGGTTGTCATTAAACAACACATGCAAGGCAAGTTCCAACCTCTACGTATGGGCCTGTAAAGCGTGCTTTGCCTGCATCGCTACAGAGCGCGCGGGGAAGCCGCCCAAGGTTCCGCAATATACGGCAGTTGTTTCGCGACTGCGATTTGGTTTGTTTCACTTTATGAGCGAGCGAAGCCACTGGCCAGAACTACAAGCAAGAGCATGTCGCCTCGAACGATGCTTTCACTGCACGAGCGAACGTGCTCGGCAGAGACGCTGAAACCGCAGAGCTCGCTAGTGTAGTTTCTGCATTATGCATACTCGAGTCGAAGACACGGTTTTCGTGACTCCAGCGACCTATTCGGAGAGAAAGTTCGTCTGCTTCTTTTGCGGTGGTTCTGGTATGGTGCCTGGATCGCGTCTCCGACTGGTGTGTTTAGCCTCCTCTCCCGCCCATACATCAAAAGTGGTCCCGAAGTGGCAACAAATGACGTCACACAAGCCAAAGTGTCATGCTGTTGCCTGTCGCGATCCTGGCGGGTGGTCGTAGAAATGCTGGCGAAAAGCACGAGCCAACGCAAGCGCCGCTGTCGTAACCGCTTCCCAGGCGTCCCAACTTCCGGCTGCTGTAGCTTCCGTGGACTGTCGCAGTGGAGAGCGACCTGCAGCAGAACAGGCGTCTGCCACATACACCACAACTGTTAGGTCGCCGCCAGGAGCGCCACCGGCGACAGCATGACACTTCTATGACGTCATCAGGCGGAAATCGAGGGACCACTTTTTTGGGTGCGGTAAACACACCAGTCGGAGACGCGTTCCAGGCACCATAGTTCTGGTGACGTCAGAAGGACGCCGAGCTCTGATTGGCTATGAATGAAGGATAGTGGGTAAACCCCAAGGCAGCATACTCTGAGGTCTACCCACTATCCTTCCAATCGGAGCCAATCAGAGCTCGGCGTCACTCTGACGTCACCGCAACCTCTGCAAAAAGAAGCAGACGAAATTGCGTTCCGCATAGGGGTCGCCACTGTCGGACAAATATGGCTGTCTTAGAAAGGTCGTGTCGCGTGCCATGTGCCAGCTGAACGAACAACGCTCGGGTTTCAGCGGGCAAGCATTAAACTCGAAATGGTTTGCCTCGATTTTTATTCACTACGTTTCAGACCAGCGGCGATGTGTTGGCGTAAACGAGATTCCAGAAACTAGACCGTTTCTAGGGAAGCGATGGAAGGACTGCGGTGCTGACGACCTTCGACAAACGGGTAATGTGTAATTCACGTGGCGGCGTAGGTTGCGCTCAGAGCGACCTGGGAAACACGCTGATACGACAGTGTCAACAAAGTCACCGGGAGACAACTGTCCCACCACGCTAACCGCGGACAACATGCAATCACGGAAGCCACGAGGTAAGAGTGGAAATCTTGAAAAAACCTGCTTCGTTCAGTTCACTGTCTCCCCACTAGGTGTCCTCCGGTGCCGTCAGCAGACAACTTTCTGCGTGCTTTTTGACTAAAACAGGAGTTCGCGATCGCAGCTTTCGTCGGCGCCCATTCACATGCCCGGGCCGGGTGATTCCACGAGAGATCGAACCAGCAGGTCCACTCAACATTTTTATTTTTTCTGGTTTTTTTATATGTGATGTGCACACAAATGAATCGCACGAAACGGAACTTTTTGTCTCGATACCGCGTTTTCACTACGAGAAAAAAAATGTGTTAAGATTGGGCGACGGCGCCGCTCCCACCGCGGATTGCATTAGGTGCCAACTTTGCGGTCCTGTGGAAGGCAGGCAAAGAGTGGTACGCCAAAAATTTTTCCTGTTTCATGTAACACACCAAAGTTTAAGTCAATTGTATGCAAAGATTGTGTGCTTTATGAATTAAAAAAATATATAAAAAATTCCTAACTTTCGACCAGGTGCAACAAACACACTAACTTTCAGGCCTTCTACCTCAATCTGTATGGCATTAACGAGTTCGAAAGCTACACATAATATAGGCCAGGGTATCTAAATTATTCGTTTAAAATGTGAGCTTCCGATAAAAATATAAACATAACAAAAAATTATTTTGAAAAAACACATTTTCAAAAAAATACTTATTTTGAAAAAACAAAATAAAAAAAAGCCCGGTCTCGATTTCATTAAAACTCTGGGGTACAACTCTCCTTACGCCAGGCAAAAAGAAAGTGCAAAAACATGTTGCATCATTTGCTCGGTACAAAAATTGTAACCGGTCAAAGTGGTGGTTGCAAAGCGTCTTGACTCCGGCGCTTTTCGTTTCTCCCCGCTGCTAACTTTTTTTTTTCTAGAAAATTGCAACTTTTTTTTTCTTGTCTCAAATAAGAAAATTTATGTTTTGTAGCTTGCTGTCAGAGAAGATATCTTTCCAGATTTTCTTGTGCTTGTGGCTGTCTACGGGCACTCATGAAAGTTTACGCTCATATGCGTGCAAGGTTCTGGTGGAGAACCAGCATATCACACTTATGTGTTCGCATCAGTTTTGTAGCTGCCCGGAGCACTTGTGAAGAACATACAAACATGAAACAATGATTCCTGTTTCGACGCGCGCCGTTAGCGAAATACGAGCTCCTACTCGGTGAACCACTGCAGTGTGTGTTTGGAAAAAAGGAGAGGGGGGGGGGGACTGCGAAGGAGGCTGGGCAAGGCAGGACTTCTTGAACTTGATCGCGCTTGGACTTCGCATATCTCGTTTATTAGAACTGTAGATAATAAACGAACGACGCTTCGGGTACAAGGGTACGGGGCGCTTATGTCACGGAGGAGCCAAGGAGGAGGTTTACGTTTGCCGCGCGGTATACCTGGTTCGCGGTCGCTCTCGCTGTGAGGAGCTGGTAAGATATTTGAGCTCGCCTTTACCGCTGGGCAAACATACACATCCTCTTTGGCTCCGCGGTAACATAAGCGCACCGTACCCTTGTACCCGAAGCGTCGTTCGTTTATTATCTACAGTTCTAATAAACGAAACTCGAGCAGTCTTCTGCCTGACTCCGGCACGAACGTTCATGCGCTTCCTTCATTGCGTCTAAAAACGTAACAGCTACCTAAAGATGACGGCTCGTCAACGCTTCCCCTTGAAGGAAATTTGGAGAATCCACTGAACTCTGATCGCATCAAGGTGGATTACTGTGACAGTTCATCTAGACTCTTTTAGAATGCGCGGTGGCAGAATTGATGTCTTCGCAGCAGTGATATCATCTGGACAGCTGTGTGTTTGTGCCTGTGTGCCCAGGAAAGGCACACAAGATGAGCAGTGCGGTCATGTCCTTTTGGTGGCGGGAACTGCTGCAACCGAGCTCACTGCAACTAAACCTTTTTAAATCTGATT
>JAZHYW010069109.1:0-10807 GCA_037355805.1 Ixodes ricinus
GAGTGCCTACATGTCTGTCTGTCTCCGGTGAAAGACCTCCATTGTTGCACTGAATGTTCAGCGCGTGACGGCTCTCGCGCTCGGTACGTAACAGGCGCTAAATGGCGTCTCTGCATTAGCCAAAGCTACGCGCTCGAGCTGATTGACACCGGATTGCGCGTGCTTCGAAATGCATAAAACAATTGGGCGTAAAGTGGCTAAGATGTCACCTCACTCAAACCAAGCGCGCGTGTGTGAAGGCACTCTATTCTGTGTCTTTTTTCTTTCTTCTTCTCTTTCGAAGATACATATAGTTGTGAGTTTCAGCGTCTGTCCTGTCTTCTGTTTTCTTCTTAGCTTCCCAACGTTGTTCTTCGGTTTTATCATGTGTTTTTATGTCTTCAGAAGGAAAAACAGAGTCGTGGTCAGCGCTTTGTCTTATGTGTTCTCGTTCTGTCTTTTTTTGTGTTTTCTCCCGTTCCCCGTATTCACCCTGGCTAGCCCTACTTCTGAACTCTATTACAGATATCAAATAAGAACGCATAATGCCGACACGGCACATTTGTGTTCCCCGGGTTTGTAAATAATAAAACGTTTTCTCTAGCTGCGTTTTTTTCTCTTCAGGAATAGAACTCTCTAATTCGTTGTGTAAGTCCTCTACTTCCTTTGGAAAATAAACAAACCATAAACCTTCAAAGTGAAAAGAAAAGTGGCGGCGTGACAGACCCCGTTATTTAATTATTTTAGTACTTATCGTAAAAGCAGATGTCGCCGTCTTATGCCGCCTCTCGTCGTAAAGCGCGAGGGTGCGACACCGCCGCTATTAAGTTGGCCCAACGTCGGCCCAATGCGGGACGCGGATCCTTTATGGGGCCTAATTGCCACGGGAATGCGCGTCTGGTGTGTGGCAGACGTTTGCTAGCGCACTCTATGTGTGTATGATCAAGAAAGAGAGGAAGGAGGGAAGAAACATTTGTAAAGCGTCGTCTTGCAGTGGACGTTGCGCAAAAGGTCATCAACCGAATGCATCGTGCCTGAAAACCGGCCGACTCAGCCCAGAAACTCTGACTCGACCCAAGGTCAAAAGCTATAAAAATACGAGAAGGGAATGGGAAGGGGGCGCTTCGTTTGATGGATTGGCAGGACGCTTTCGCGCGACAGATGAGGTCATCGAGAGGACCTGAACGTGGTGTTCGCTTATCGCCCAGCCAGTACGTTAAGTTCGATGCCTATGTGAAAAAAAAATAAACATGATGCCTGGCTTTTAATCATTGGGCTGTCGAAAACAATTAATGTTGCGCGTGCCAGAAAGTGTGTTCAGTATACATTACACATTTCCCACCGGGCGCAGCCATCTTGAATGTCGTCACTTCTGGTATTCGTTAAAACATCGTTTGATCTCACGCCGTAAAGATGTTTCAAAACGTCTTTTGACGCGTGGAGAGATCAAAACGTGAGTCTCACGCCGCTAAGTGGAGAGGGAAGTCAGCGTAATCTCCGCGCTTTTTTTGCTTACGAAACAAACAAAAAACAAAAATACGTGATTGTCACATTCGCCTTCTGCCCTCACCTATGTTTTTCACTTTCATCCGGGTTGAAAATTTTTATTATTTGTTCGTCACCTGCCAGATACGGAACCCACGTGACTGAAAACGAAAATAAATATGTGTACACGTTTGAAGAGATTATTTTTTATGTTTGTTTTTTTGTGTGTGTGCGTGCGGAATTGGCGTGTTTATTGTTCGCCTGTGCGTGTCTGTGCCGCGGCTGCGTCCAGCATTGGCATACGAGGACATATCAGTGGTATGGAGAATTGCAAACATGGCGCTGACTGGTGCTTATGGTGCCACTAAATAAGCTAGTGCCTTAATAGCACGGCATTACAGCTGCGCGTGAACATAACGAACCGGCTGCAATTGCAGGCTTGTCCGTACCAGCAGGGCTGTGACGAATTGCAAGCAGGGCATCAGGCCGCCGGTATCGGCACATGCATGCGGGCAAGCACATGCAATTTAGGAGCCTGTCAAAGCTACATTCGCCTTCGTGGCCCAGTGGGTGCTAGAGCCACTTCCGTGAGCTGCGCGGGCTATCGCCGCATTATCTGGCGCAGCATTGCTGCATCACGCTGGTCGGTATTGCTGGATTCAGGGGGCCGTGGGCTTCTTCGCCATATCACTGTCGGTATACGGCGATGGGCTGCAAGGTGATCGCCACAATGGTAAACGTGCCGAATGGTCACCAGCTGGACCCAAAACAATTCGAGAAATATGAGCATCGTTCATCTTCTCCACTCGGAGTCAGAACAAGCGGCCACGTGGCCTAGTGCCTATCCTATGCCGCCAACGTAAAGCATAGCGACGCGCCAAGGTTGCCAGAGTTGAAAACGCGTGCTGAGCTCCAGGCATTGTTAGAGTTCGGCTATTCTCATCATCGCAGTGGTTGAACACAAGCCACTACCCGAGTGTCCGCCGAGGCATTGGTTGTTACGAGCCGAAGTCGAGTGCTCACGGAGTTCTCGTGTTCAATACAGGAGCCGCGCTCGACTGTCGTCAGGCGGGTGGTTTCGATCCCACAACTACGTCATCGAGCTTTGCGAAGGCAAGAATAAAAGAAAGTGTCCCCTTTTATCCTCGTAATTTCGTCGTGACAAAGAAGCTTCTGAATCAGTGGCGGTCCGTGCGAATATTCTTGGGCCAGTCTAGGACCAGTTCGCCTCTGCAAAGTTATGCACATTCCAACCCGATATCCTTTGATGACCCCTTTAAAATGTGCCAAAGCTAAATACAACTCGATGAAACCGGATTATGTTTCTCACTTTTATAAGTTGTTGCGATTCTGAAGTATAAAACGCGATAAAACCGGAACATTCTGTCGCTGACGTTTCTACGAAACCTTTATCAGCTCAAATAATGATATCAAAACTAAACGGGGGCATTGGAATCTACTCGCGTGGTATACCAACATATGCAGTAATGTTTTGTGTTCGATAACAAACTCGACTTGTAAACTGCGAAAAGGGCGCCAATGTCGGCGTGTTTATGCTAACGTTTCGGAGCTCAAAAACAATTTCATCGTGAATACATGTCACTCATCTCAAACCTGAGCTGGTGACGCCACCTTACTCCGTTAGCTACCATCGATAAACTTATCTAAAACCCGTTGCCTTGAAAGGTTTCCACGAATACAGAAATAGAAGCGTATAGTACTTCATTTATTCATGTATTTATTTTTCGAATCGCCTTAACAGGCAGACACCCGAAAAGGCACGCCACGTCGACTTCGTGTGGCGTTCACTTCATAATCCAACACTCCCGGAGTCGATTCCAATTCACGAAGAAACGAAAAACAGGCAAACCAAACAAGACATACCGCAAGAAATTTAAACAAAAAATGAAATAAAAGGAACGTGAAACGTATCACGGCATTGCGAGCGCGTTTTCAATAAACGAAAATATCTCTCTAACATCTGGGAGAACCTCTAAAGCTAAAATACTCACATTGCTAAAAAAATAAAAAACATAAAAAATCAATTATATCTAAAAAAACAAAAGGCAAATGCAGGAGCTTATTCCTCGCCCGGGGCGAGCCTCGCCTACACGACAATTTTCGCAACGAGTAGTGACAAGGCAATTTGCTGAATCTATTCTCTCACCCTCGCCCTGGCCATAGTCCTCCTCTCCTACTCTCCAAAACCCTCCCACCCTATCTTTCATTCTCTCCCCTCTTTCTCTCTTCCATCCCTCATGCGCACTTTCCTCGCACTAGCGTTTTCTTTCTTTTTTTTTTAGCTTGATAATATCACTCGACGTTCTATTGCCTTTTACTTTTGAAGGCACCCCACGATAATGCGAAAAAGACACGTATTGCGAGCCACGTGTTAAGAGTAATAATGTGGTTAGAGTTTCGTAATGTTTAATCACCTATAATCTACACACAAAGCAATGGCTAACGCTAATATCTCAAATGTGTTTCAAAGCATTGCTTTTAATAGGTGCGTAAAAATAGGGTTTTTTTTCGTCTTGTTAATGGCTCTTACTTTATGTACACTACTCGAGACTGTTAGCGCGAATCGGACATCGGCATAATTTGGCATTTTTGCTTCGAAGGAATATTGGTGAGCGGCAAATTTCCCCTCTTTGGCCAGTGCCCCAAACGACCACTTTCGAGTATACTTGTAGTTTAGGTGACAGCCTTTTGATTCTAAGAGCAAAACAGAAAAAAAAGCAAATTGCTTGTTCGCGCAGTGTACCTGCTTGAAGGATTCTAGAAACCCAGGAAGGACCGGTGGCCACTAAGGTGACTGGGTCATGGGAAAGTAGAGCCAAGCTCCACGTATGGTCGCCATTGTGGTCAATAGAATCAGCAGTTTCTCCTTGACCTTTCCATTCTTGGTGAGCCGATTCAAATTCCAGGTGACGAGTTGCCTTATCAAGACGTTCCTTATGTACCAAAAGGTTGTTATCCACGCACCGGTTGAGTAAGGGCACATCTTTCCTTGGAAAAATTGAAAAAGACCTTTCCTTTCTTGAAATAAGCAAGAAAACCAATATTGTTGAATGATATCTGTGAAGATAAGCATGATTGATAACTTGATTGCGTACACAGTGCCCATGACACTTATATTGGCGAGGAACTCTTCCATTACGATGACGCTCCATGGTAATCTTGGAGCGACTGGTTCAGAAGGCAATTTCTATGGCAACAAAGGTCGATCAGCCAATCGCCTTGCGAGGTTCTGGTCGTCCGTACGTTAATACCTGTTCGTGTCCGCCTAGCAGGGGCAGAGAAAGCAATAACGCTACTTTCACGGGACCCAGTGACTTTAGTGGCCAAGTGTGCTAACGAGCACCAACTCGAAACTCATGGAGATGAAGCTCACCCTGCAGAACCAAAGAATCTTGAGTTGAATCCTCAGCAGCCCTGCCTGTTTCAATCTAAATGAGCATCGTACCGGTGAGAGGTCATGTGTCACTACTGCCAGATGCACGTTGAACACCTCAGGTAGCGCTCGTACTTGCTAAATTTCTCATCTCCGGCGTGTAACAGGGTCGCCAAAAACGCTGGAAGTCTAATATCTAGCCATCTAAGCATAAAAAAGTTACTGTTTTCTTTTAAATAAAGAAATTTACAAACTGTTTTATTGTGTGTTCCGCTTCGATAGAAAAGAAATGCGCTAAAAGTGGAAATGTTGACAAGGTGCCATGCAAAGCAAGCTAAAAGGAAGAAACGTATTTTGTTAAGTGTTGGGAATGTGCTCAGTTCACGTCGGGTACGCGTCATTCGATTGTGAGGCAGAACATTTCGCTGTGGCACAACGAGCGGCGTTCCCGTGACCTTGGAAGGATGTCCCCCGTATATGGTGTGTAGATTCTCGACGCGGATGAAGAGCCTTCACTGTGCCAATCCTTGTCCAGCTCGCTTGCAACTTTGCATTTAATTGCATTATAATCGAATCTAAGCATCGTTTTCTGCGCCGCTACCGTGGGAAGTATGGCTTTAGGAGCCTTTTTATATCGGAAACGCAGCGAGCTTAGTGGAAGAAGGAGAAGATGTCTGAACAAAGCAAGCCAAAGTGCAAAAAAGTTTGCTTGGACTATGCACACCTACCGCTAAGGGCACTGTCGGCCTTGGGATCGCGAGTCGCGCGGCGCTCTAACGCGGCATTGAGAACGTGTGCGCGAATAAGGACGGCTCCTCGAGTGGCTTTCGTAGGTCTCCTAGTACCTTAGACGTGCTGCTCAATCTCGCGGCGTTTGTGAGACGTGAGAGCGAGCCTTCGACACACTTGTTCCGTGGCGATTCGGCGCCGTTCAGTCACTTCTCTCCTCTTCCACCCTGCTTATATTTAAATAAATTAACAGGAAAACCTTTTTCTTTTCCCAAGAACCAGTGAACTTGGTTATTTACAATGAATTCTGCTGAGTGACACACAATTTCCACGGACTAGTAATAAGCAGGTCACCATTTTTTTTTTAGTTTCCGAAATTTGTTTGAAGTTTGTAGATCACGATAAATTTATACAAAAAAAATTACCTTTAACGCTCTTTAAACGATCCGGCGAACCCTGTTGCCAAACGTCATTTTCCTTTAGAAAAATCCAAGAAACGAGCCACCCCCTGTAAAGCGTGCTCTGCCTGCATCGCTCTAAAGCGCTCAGAGGAAGCCAAACTCGCCCCCTAGAATACGACAGCTATTTTATGAATCCGATTCGTTTTCAGTTCCATAGTGATATTTGCCTCAAGAAACGTAGTGGAAACAAAAAGAAGACCGGCACCTCGCGAACGTTACTAATGCTCCCTTCATGCGTTGAATTAAGGTATATAAATGTGTATCATAGATTATCTTTATGTTATTTTATCGAGTCGTTCATACTTCTTACCACAAAAACATCGCTTATTCCTTCGACAACCAAATCTTGTAAGAACTACATAGCGCATCACAAAAATAAAAGAAGAAAGCCTTTTTTTTTGTGTTGCGACAACGCGTATGAAGGCGCTGCTCTGGCGTTTATTCTACAAAAATAAAACAAAAAACTTATAATTACGGGCAACGGAGCATACATATGATCCCTCAAACGCAAAAAGGAAGCTTGCTTAGTCACTGGCAGAAAAGCCGGCCCTACGCGTCAAGCGCCCTGGGCGAATTCCGGCCGTGGTGCCTCCCCCCCCCCCCACCACCTTTTTATACGCCCCTCGGCGCCCCCCCCCCCTTTTTTTTTTTTTTTTGATGGCGCCCTGGTTTTTATTTGTAGAGCCAGCCCTGACAAGCAGCTTAAGAAACCAAGGCCGCGGCCTAATATCTTCACGCCTCTTACTTCGTGATTCTTCTTCGGCCTCGTTATGGATAATGCTGCAAGTACGTTTGCTTACTAGAAAACAGAAAGTATAAAACATAGAGAGGACGAAACACAGACGAGTACATTCTTTCAACTCACAACAAAGTTTGTTGTGAGTTGAAAGAGTGTACTCGTCTGTGTTTCGTCCTCCCTATGTTTTATACTTTCTGTTTTCTAGTACATCTTACCAACATGCTCGTTAGGAATATACGTTTGCTTTCTACCTTCCGTTCCCGTCCAAAGTAATATATTAATTAAATACAAACACGAACAAGGACTAGTAGAATGAAAAGACAGAACAAGGGCCGCGTAACCGCACCCTTATATATGTATATAGGGAGTATTCACTGGACGCCATATCTGTGGGTGCTGTTTAAAGCGCACGCTCAGAGTGAGCTCACATTAAGAGGCTGCTAAGACCGGCAATATTGATGGTGTGGAATGCATGCTGAAAAATAACTGTGGAAGCTCGCCGTCAGCACGCGCTCAGCAGTCGCGCACACAGCTATGGCCGCCAGTGAATACCCTCTATAGGAAGTATTCACTGGACGCCATATTTGTGGGTGCTGTTTAGAGCGCATGTATATATATATATACGAAACGTATTTATTATATGTACAAAAGGGATTCGTCACATCCTCTTGAGTAGCTTCATCTGGAGTGCTTAGAACCAGCTCACATCAATAGGCTGCTAAGACCGGCAATCTTGATGGTGTGGAATGCACGCTGAAAAAGAACTGAGGAAGCTCGCCGTCAGCACGCGCTTGGCAGTCGCGCACTCAGCTGTCGCCGCCAGTGAATACCCCTATAGGATGTTTCACGTAAGAGTGACAAAAAAATTCTAAAATTAGTGTATTCGAAGTAAAAGGATCATTTTCTCGGGACCACATTAAATGTCAGCACAAATTTTGACTTTCTAAAATCCTCGATGCCACTATCATACGCAGGATCCTTAGAAACGCAATCTTTAACTATAGTCTTTGACACATTGAGATGTACCCTTCTTGCCTTGTGCACGCTATTCGGCGAAACTATGAGCTAATTCCGAAAACTTATTGGCGGCAGAGCGGTGATAAGATGCTTGGAACCCGGCCATGTCTTGCCTATCTTAACATACCCCTGACAATACTGGATTTTTAAAGGGGCGATGCAACAATTTTTCTACTTCCAGTTCACACAGCTTAGAATCGATCCTTGACATTTATGACCCATGAAACACACGTTGTTTCTTTTTCTTTTTTTCCCGCAATGGCAGTTGCAGACACAAATCGAGAAAAATGCACGCCGTTTACCCCTTTAACTTGCAGACAGAAAAGGCGGTCACGTGATCTGGAGGCAATTATATGCCGCCAATGTTGTTTTCTTTTAACAATAGCCACGCGTTGGGGGTTGGCAGAGCACAGGGCGCGCTCTGAGTACCATGCATTGTTAAGGTTTGGGCTGCTTTCTTCATCCCAGCGATTGGGCATGAACCCCTACCCGAATGCATGTCGAGGCACTGATTGTCGCTAGCCAAAATCGAATCCCCATGCAGTCTTCGTGGCAACTGTATAAGAAGCATCTAAATATCGTCACAGTGGGGATTGCAAAGCTTGATGACGCACTCCCAGAGATCATAATGATTTAAAAAGCGCAAAGGACAGACACGGGCATGAAGTAGACAGGACAAACAAATTAGTCGTTTGTTGTTTATACAGCAGGACTTTAGTCTGCCAGAACATGGCGACATTGTTACCCACTGTAGATAAGCAATTTAGCCAGTGCGGTACAACCGCTAGCCTGGGGTCTTTAACGTGCACCACGCAGTAGTGATACACGACCGCACGCCGGTACGATGCTCATCCAGATCGAAACGGGCTAGACAGGACAGCGCTATACTCACAACTGGGGTTTTGATAGAAAAATAAAGAAGAGAAGAAAGAAGCAAAATAAATTCTACGGAAGATAAGAATAACGAAAATAAATGAAAAATTGAAGTATGAGAATCATCATAGCAATTGTGGATATAAATTAATATGAAGAATAGATAAAAATATAGAAATAAAAAAATAAAAATATTAATAAAGATTTCAAAAATAATTTTAACATTATTGCAACATGACTTTGAAGGATGAAGTTTGAGATAATCATGCCCCTAACTGAAAACCTTTTGACACCTCATGTGGGGTGGTGTAGGTATAATAGTTCTTTGTCGGATAAGGACACAGAAGGTTCACTGACACAGACTTCACTACAAGCCTTGATTGTCTGCGCCTCGTAAAGTTACCGTCCGAGGACTTCTGTCTTTTTGAAGAGCGGTTGGCAGTTGCAGTCAGGGACGTGTAATGCGAGATATCATATTGTTGTCACCCAGAGATCATATTGTTGTAACTGTCCCCACAGCTACGTCATCAAAATTTGCGAATGAGAGACCATAAGAAAAGGATCAGCTCTCATCCTTGGAATTCCGCCGCGACGAAGACGCTTCTTGGTCAGTGGCGTTGCGTTCGAGCATTCTTGGGCCCTACTAGTGCCAGTAAGCTGGTGTAAAGTGAGAACACTTCCTACCCAATAGCCTTGCACAGCTCCTTTAAGGAGCCTGCGAACCCTGTAGCGAAAAGTATTTTTCCCTAGGGAGACACGCTGTTGTAAGTTCAACTCTGACTCGGAGCTCGGGAAGGCAAGAAAAAGAAAAACCGACAACGAGACGGCGATAAATTTCACGTGGTATGGCGCAGCGTAGAAAGTAAACAGACAGGACGGAAATAAGTACACGAAAATAAGAACAAGAAACGAGCACGAGGATGCTCAGGTAACGTCAACGGGCTCCTGACGGACTGAGCATTGCCCGTGGCCTCACGTGATGTTTACACCAGCTCGGGCGAACTTGAGCAAGACGAGATGTCTTCCGCTACCATCAACCACCTGGGGGCGTGAGAAGCGGACAGGGAAAAAAGCGGAATCTATAACGTCGGCGGAAGGAGGAGAAGGAAAAAAATCACGGGACGACGGGGTTGACGGGGTCTCAGAGAGATCGACAAAGGAACGCAACGAAAAAGCAACGCAAAATAACTCTTCTCTGTTTTAACGAAGCTTGAGTTGTAGGTTTAGACTAATAAACAGTTCGTATTGGGTTAAAACTTGCGGTTGTCATTAAACAACACATGCAAGGCAAGTTCCAACCTCTACGTATGGGCCTGTAAAGCGTGCTTTGCCTGCATCGCTACAGAGCGCGCGGGGAAGCCGCCCAAGGTTCCGCAATATACGGCAGTTGTTTCGCGACTGCGATTTGGTTTGTTTCACTTTATGAGCGAGCGAAGCCACTGGCCAGAACTACAAGCAAGAGCATGTCGCCTCGAACGATGCTTTCACTGCACGAGCGAACGTGCTCGGCAGAGACGCTGAAACCGCAGAGCTCGCTAGTGTAGTTTCTGCATTATGCATACTCGAGTCGAAGACACGGTTTTCGTGACTCCAGCGACCTATTCGGAGAGAAAGTTCGTCTGCTTCTTTTGCGGTGGTTCTGGTATGGTGCCTGGATCGCGTCTCCGACTGGTGTGTTTAGCCTCCTCTCCCGCCCATACATCAAAAGTGGTCCCGAAGTGGCAACAAATGACGTCACACAAGCCAAAGTGTCATGCTGTTGCCTGTCGCGATCCTGGCGGGTGGTCGTAGAAATGCTGGCGAAAAGCACGAGCCAACGCAAGCGCCGCTGTCGTAACCGCTTCCCAGGCGTCCCAACTTCCGGCTGCTGTAGCTTCCGTGGACTGTCGCAGTGGAGAGCGACCTGCAGCAGAACAGGCGTCTGCCACATACACCACAACTGTTAGGTCGCCGCCAGGAGCGCCACCGGCGACAGCATGACACTTCTATGACGTCATCAGGCGGAAATCGAGGGACCACTTTTTTGGGTGCGGTAAACACACCAGTCGGAGACGCGTTCCAGGCACCATAGTTCTGGTGACGTCAGAAGGACGCCGAGCTCTGATTGGCTATGAATGAAGGATAGTGGGT
>JAZHYW010069112.1:0-19018 GCA_037355805.1 Ixodes ricinus
TCCTGCGGTCTTCTGCTTGGTTGTGCCACTATTTCTATACCACCGCACGGCGGAAGTGGTGCGGAACATTTGGATACCATTTTTTCGGTGTTCGACCCGTTTTTCGCCGAGAAACTTCGATTTCCCTGGGCGAAGCGAGGCGCCGCCTCGCTAAGCCTAACTGTACTATATGGCCGCGCCGAGTGGAAACCCCTCGAGTTCTCCGGAGTCCTGGCGGGACCAGACTGCCACGCAGGGATTACCACACACACCGGTAAGCTCTCCTCACTCGTTCGTCGTCATGGACGGAGACGAGATTTCGCCGGAAGATTTCCACGCGCCTAACAGCGGCTGGCAGGACGCAATCAAGAAAGCGTACGCGAGGCGCAGGGTGCAAAGCGTAGCGGTGCAGCCCCGCCAAAATCAACTCGGGACGACTGGCCTAGCGGCCAAAAGGACAGCTAGAGGAAAGAAAACCCCGAGGCTTCCCAAGCTACCGGAAGATGACGTCCGGGTGGTCCTTCGATTGCGCGGGGGCATTCAACTGAAACCGGGGGACTGCGTGACGCTACAGCGTAGCATACAACTAGCGGCGAACGTGACTGGCGGCATGGCAGCTAGGGACACCTTTCGGCTAAACGAGCAGCAAAACACGCTTCTTATTAGCACCCCGAGTCCCGAAAACGCCACGCGCTACAGTCAACTCACGAAGTACACGTACCGAGAGAAGGAATGGGAGGTCGCCACCTACGTCGTTCCTCCCGATAACACCCAACGAGGCGTCATTCAAGGCATACCGCAGGAAGACTCCGAGCAAGACATTCTCGAGAATCTCGTTCACAGCAGAAACCCCTCCGTACTGCATGCACGCCGCATGGGACGCTCCAACTCCGTCCTCATTCTCTTCGAGGGAGACCGTGTACCCTTTTGGGTCCGCTACGGGAACGTCGACTTCCGATGTTACATCTATAAAAAGAAGGTAGAAATCTGCACAACCTGCGGCAGCGTGGGACACAGGGGGGATGTCTGCCCCAACCCTACAGATCGCCGCTGCAACGCGTGCTACGCGCTCAACCCGGCACCCACTCACGATTGCCTACCATCCTGCGGGATTTGCGGCAAGAGTCATCCGACGGGGGACAAGAAATGCAAGCTTCTTTACAAGACCCCGCACATCCTAGTCAAGCGCAAGTGGGATCGTCTCCAACAGACTGCGGAAGAGCGCACGCCATTCCAGCCGAATTCAATCGACTTCCCTCCTCTGCCTCCTGCGTCACGGTCGCGGAGCCGCACGCCAACGAAGCGGCAAAACCCGCGGATACCTAGCAGAAGCCGCTCCCGTTCCCGACAAAGGGTTGGAGGGGCTCAAACCGTTCAATGGGGTGCGCCGCCCGCCAGCGAGTCGACGCGCGAGAGCAAGGACAAGACGGCCAACAACTCGAGAAACTCGGACTTGAGCGATCTTCGCAGGATGGTTACCCAGCTTCGCGACGAGAACCGACGGCTGCTCGACCGACTCGAACGGACGGAGCAGGAATGCGCCAACCTTCGACAGCAATTGCAAGCTGGGGCGACACTCCCGACACCAGATCCAGAAGCAACATCCCCACCTGTCAAGCGCAAGATGGCGACACGATCCAAATCTCCTGCACCTGAGAGAGGGAGGCTCTTCGGCCCCGTCCGTTCAACAGGAAATCTACCAAGCCTTTGCCGAAATGTTGCAGAACCCAACGTGGCTCGCCAGTCTCGCCTCACAACTCGACCGCCTCCGGGCGACACCGCCTCACCCGCACGAACACCATGCGTAAATCCAAAGCCTACATCGTCTGGCAGTGGAACTGTCGCGGTTACGGCAAGAAACGCGGACACCTCCAACAACACATAAATGCACTCCCCGCCGAAGACCGGCCGGACGTGATTGCGCTGCAAGAGCCAAGGCGCCTAGCCAAGCTCTCGGGCTACGTGACGTTCGGGTGCGACAACTCGGAGAAGACGCAAGTCACTACACTGGTCAAGAGAAACGTTCCGGTAATCCTCCATGACACGGGCATCTCGACCATCGACCATCTCCTGATCGAGATCATCGCCCCCAAGAAAGCGGACACGCGCAGTCTTTTCGTGCTGAACATCTATAGCGGTCCTCGTTCCAAGCACAAGTTTGCCAAGTTATTCCGCGCGGCGCTGGACATCGCCCGAAAACAGCCTCTCCTCGTTGTGGGAGATTTTAACGCACCACACCCGGCCTGGGGGTACAGGACGGAGAGCGTTAAGGGCAGGAATCTCTGGACAGATACCCACGAGTCCGGCCTCTCACTGCTCACCGACCCGGACCAACCCACCCGGCGCGGGGACATCCGACAAAACGACACCACGCCGGACCTCGCCTTTACGAAGCACGTCAAGGATGTAATATGGACCAACACGGGAGAAGACCTTGGAAGCGACCACTTTGTTGTCCGCATCGATGCGAAGGCTGGCCCGACTCAACGCAGGGGCAAACCTTGCACGGTCGTCGAGTGGGACAAGTTCCGCTCGCTTCTCGAGGAAGAGCACGTCGACGACATCCGGGACATCGACCTCTGGTCAGACTGGATCCGCACAACCGCTGACCACGCCACCAAGGTGATTCCCGAAGACGGAGGTTTCGACGCGGCGGACAGCCGCCTTCTCCACCTCTGGGAAGCCAAGACAACAGCTCGAGACACGACTCCTCACACAGAAGAAGAACAGATCGCTTCGCCGACGCATCGCTCAGCTTAGCCGCACCATCGAAGAGCACGCCGAGCACGTCTGTCAACAGCAATGGCAAGACCTATGTGACAGCTTCGACGGGCAGCCCAACGTGCCGAAAACGTGGAACATCATTCGACAGCTCCTTGACCCGGAAGGCAACAAGGCCGCGCAACACAACCGCATGTGCGAGATCGTCCGAAGAAGCGGCAAATCCGAAGAGGACCTCATCGACCTGGTTCGCCAAAGATATTTGGGTGACACGCCGCCCCGCTCGCCCACCATCTACGCGGGAAGCCCTAACGAGGTACTGGACGCCGATTTCACAACCTTCGAAGTGACCGCTGCCATCCGCGACCTCAGAACGAAGTCCGCTCCCGGTCCCGACGGAGTCACAAACAAGATGCTCCGACACCTTCAACACGACATGGTTGACAAGCTCACGGCTTACTTCAACAGGTGCTGGCACGACGGGAAGATTCCTCCGGCCTGGAAGACGGCGAGGGTGGTGATGATTCCCAAGCCCGGAAAGAGGCCTTCCATCGACGCGTTGCGTCCCATCTCGCTCACCTCGTGTGCCGGGAAACTCATGGAGCATGTCGTGCTGAACCGACTCAACAGGTTCATGGAAGATCGAGCTCTCTACCCGCACACGATGGTGGGCTTCAGACCACACCTCTCGACGCAGGATGTCATGCTGCGTCTCAAACACCAGATCATAGATGGAGAGGGCTGCTCCAGGCTGGACACGCGGGCCGTGCTCGGGCTAGACCTTACCAAAGCCTTCGACAACATCAAGCACAACGCGGTCCTGGCTGGCCTGGAGCAGCTGGGGGTTGGAGCCCGGACGTATGCCTACATCCAAGACTTTCTCCCGAACCGCACAGCCCGCATCTCGATCGGCGGTGCCACCTCTGAAGAGATCCCCATGGGCGACAGGGGCACCCCCAGGGCTCGGTCCTGTCTCCTTTCCTATTTAATACGGCCATGCTGGGCCTCCCGGAGCGCCTGGAAGCCATCGGCGGCCTTCAGCACAGCATCTACGCGGACGACATTACGCTGTGGGTGGCTGGCGGCAGCGATGGCCAAATCCAGGACACTCTTCAAGCGGCGATCGACGCGGTCGAAGACTACGTGACGCCTCGAGGCCTCGCCTGCTCGCCCCAGAAGTCAGAGCTCCTCCTCCTCAAACCGGTGCGAGATAAACAACTCGCTTCAGACATCGAGCTGTACTCGCGGGGAGTCCGAATTCCGGCGGTTAAGAGCATCCGGGTTCTCGGGCTTCGCATCCAAGCGGACGGCAACAACTCCGAGACGATCAACTCGCTCAAGGCTACGACCTACCAGATCACACGACTCATCTCGCGCATCTCCGGCCGTAGATTTGGCATGAGAGAACGTAACCTGGTCCGACTGGTCCGAGCCTTCGTCGTCAGCAAGATGGCATACGTGCTCCCGTTCCTTCGTCTCGGGGTAGCAGAGAAGACCAAGCTCGACTGTCTTATTCGCAAGTCGTACAAGAGGGCGCTGGGTCTGCCCGACTCCACTTCGAACGACCGTTTCGCGGCCCTCGGCCTCCACAACACGGTGGACGAGATCGTGGAAGCTCAACGCCTATCTCAAATGGAACGTCTCACGAGAAGTGCGACAGGTCGCCATATTCTCCGCAGCCTAGGCATTCGCTACGACAGTCAGACTGGGCCCAAGTGCGCCGTTCCCACGCAGGTCCGGACCGCACTCCTGATCCAGCCCATCCCGAAGCACATGCACCCGATACACTACGAGGGACGCAGGAGTGCGCGTGTTCGGGCTCTACGCTCCCTCCTCAGCAAGGAACGTGACGTCTACTACGTAGATGCAGCCGACTACGGCACCGGCAAGATGGTCTCTGCTGTAATCGATGCCGGGGGTCCCTCGTCGCGAGCTGCAGCATTGACACTACGGATCCGGGAACGGCAGAAGAGGTGGCCATCGCCCTCGCTCTCCAAACGTACAAGGCGCGCTTCGTTGTGAGCGATTCACAACGGGCCATCCGACAGTTTGCCAAGGGTCGTGTGTCGCCACAAGCAGCCAGAATTCTGCGCGGGTTCGCCCCCTCGACGTCTCCCATCAAGCTGATCTGGACCCCAGCTCACTCGTCTCTTCCCGGTAACGAGGAGGCTCACAGCGCAGCCCGAGGATTGATTGGCCGGGCTGGCCTAACGCTGGACCCCTCCACCACATCGTTGGCGGGGAGAGATGGGCTGGTCACTTTCCGGGACGTCCTCGACTACTACGCGGGCGATCGCGCTCGCTACCCGCCGGCGCACGCCGCGCTGGACAAGGCATCGACGGTGGCCTGGCGACGCCTGCAGACGAACTCCTACCCGAACCCTTCCACGCTCCACAAGTGGTACCCGGACCGCTACTCCCCCAAGTGCAAGCTCTGTGGAGCGAAGGCGAACCTGCGGCACATGCTGTGGGAGTGCGCACGACTCGACCGATCGAAGTATCCCAAGATCTCCGCAGTCACCAGTCAAGACGACTGGGACGCTCTCCTCAAGGCCTCCTCACAGGAGGTCCAAGAAGCTGTTGTCCGATGGGCCGAGGACGCCGCCAAGATCCAGGGGATCGAAGCCGCCGTCTGAGGAAGACGACCGGGGAAGGCGACCCCTCGCGGAGCAGCTGACACCGATCGCCTAACACTCCATCTGGGCAAATAAAGATTTATTTCCCCTCCTCCTTTCATTATGAGATATGTAACAAGTCGGCGCGGACTTGGCATCACCACGTGTAAATACCATAGAACCAACTATGTGAGCAACATAGTTGTGTTCTACAGCATTAACACCAGGAAAAACAAGCCCTCCTATAACGAGTTTCATTGCGAGAACATAAGCTTCCTGTGCGAGCAAACTGCAGCCAACTTGTTTCGTGCTGTTGATGCGGCCTTACATTCATCGCCCCTCAGGTTTTTCAATGTGGTGGAGACTGCGCGGCTGGCCAAATAGCCCAATGCCGGGAGGGCATGTCTTATTTTTACAGCCCAGGGCCATATTGCGGGTATACCACGTTGCAGGTAGGGCGTCAAGTATCCACTCGCTTGTGAAGAACTTCCCAGTTTCCATCCTTGCTAGTGTGGTGATCGTTGACAGCGAGCTCATCAGCAGTTTTTTTTTCACATTCGCAAATGTGCCTTGTCGACACGTGATATTAGAAGCAAGCCAGCTGCCTATGCATTCCGAAGCGATCCTCTAGCTGTCGAGTTTTCAGCTTGTCCCATAAAGGCCGTACAGCAGCACGAGTTCATCAAAGCAGTATCCGGGATGTCTACTTGACTGCTTCTGCAGGAAATAGAATGAGAAAGAAGAAAATCATATTAATCCAAAGAAAGGTAATGCAATCGGAAATGGTTATAAAAAGTGAAAGCCTTTTAAAACTCCCTGTAACGCCGAATTAGAGCGCAGCTACTGAGGAGGAAGAGGGAAATTACTGAGGGGGGGGGTCACGTGACCTCGGGGAGGGGGCCACGTGACCCCCTCCCCTCCCCGAAGGTACCCGAGGTCCTCCCGAGGTCCTCCCGAAGGAACCCGAGGTCCTCCCGAGGTCCTCCCGAAGGAACCCAAGGTCCTCCCCGAGGTCCTGGGGGGGGGGGTGCTCGCGGTCACGCCGGCGCCGACGCCGCTCAAGCCGGAAACGGGCGCCTAAAAGCTGCGCTCTAAGATACAGAAAAAAAGAAAGGAATGCTCTTCTTTAAAGGGCAGCTGACGTGGTTTCGTGTTTGAGAGAAAACACTGACATTCTTTTGATCTAGTATTCTGTATCACGAACATCAAAATTATTTTTGAATTTGATGTGCTGAATGCCAAATGCACTGTAATAATAATTATAATAATCTAATAATAATAATAATAATAATAATATTAATCATCATATGCTCCATAGAGATACCTAGTGTGTGCTGGAATTCTATCCTGTTTGGGTGCACTCCTAACTACAGCTAAAAGACCTGCTAAAATATAGGTCTTAATATAGTCCGTTGCAACCTAAGAACGAAGGGCGAGGGTAAGATGGGCCGGGGAGGAAGAAGCAGACGGAACGCTGGAGAAGAAAGGAGGAAACCACCTTCTCTCTTTAGCGTTCCGTCTGCTTCCTCCTCCTCGGCCCGTCTTACCCTCGCCCTACGTTCTTAGGTTGCAACGGACTATATGTAGTTGTAGCGGTTCAGTTCTGCCCTCCGATTATGATACGCAGAAACGACGCGATGTACTTCTTTTTTAATATTTACATTGATGTGCTGTTTGCAACCGTGATAATCTATCACTTGCATACCTTGCGAAAATTATTGCATCCTGAACTCACAATTTAAGTCATTTTTATTTAGTTCTGCGACAACAAGCAGCGACCAGATCAATATTTGAATATGTTGCTTTCAGGCTGCAACCAAATCACTCCTATGTATACATTCAGCGAACAGTAAAAACAAGAAAGGAACCCACGATCATAAAAATTGAAAAGTTATCACCCTGCTATGCCGTCGATTCGCCATAGTGCACGCTTCCATAGACCTCATTGCAGAAACCCAAATATGGACACTTTCAGATCCAGTTTTCCGCCAAAGCACGGATATACAACATCTGCACGGAATGACAGCACGGACAATCGAACAGCCACGTTCAAACGAGGCGACGGTTGTTTCTGTTCTATTCCAGAATGTGGTCGATCTCATCTCGGGAGTTAAACTTTCGACCCTCGGCGTCCAAAAACCTACTCGCGTCTAACGCTGTTCTTGTGTGGTTCCTCTCGCCCCACTGTTACGTGACACAACCCGCGGGTGTAGCTCAGCAAAGCCGTCGAAGAAATGAACGCGAAAGGACGACCGTTGAAAAATTCGCGACACCGTGGCGCCACGTGCTTTTTATTTTAGTCTTTCTTTTTTTTGGTTGGCGTCGCCTCGGTTATAGGGGGAGAGGGAAAGTAAAATCGAACATGTATTGCAAAGAAGCCAACTGTGAAGGGAGCCTTGCAAAGAATCGACCTACCAGTCCATTCTACTCATGTAGATGATCCTTGAAGGAAGAGAGGAAGCGCTACGGCCACAGCTCTAGGTGGTGTTGCTTGCAGGCGCGCTCGCTGCGCGGACACGCAGCGCCATGGGGCGGCGATCGTTGAAACTGACACGAGCAGCGGCCAATGGGAGTCCCGTCGACGCGCGCCAGCCATAGGGACCAAAGGCGAAATCCATCAGCGTTACTCCGCTCCATTGGGATCGGGAAACAAGGTGCCTTTGTCTAGGCTTTTCGCGTGGTTTCATAGCTGGAAGCTGGCTTGACATAAAGAAAGGATTTAAGGTGCCATTTGGCGCGCTTCAAACTGATGACGCCGGCTCGTTCAATGGGGCAGTTAATACTTTCGCATTAGTACGGTACTCTCGGAGCATCCACTGTCGACCCCCAAGAGTCGACGCGGAGAGAAATGTCGTCATCCATCGGCTGGTGCGCCAATCAGACACGCCTTTGGTTCGCCCACTGCCGACGTAGATAGGGATTATAAATTTTGCATTTCGAACTATTTAGTCAAGTAATAATGTTCAGGACATTTTGTAGAACCCCAATGCAGGTTCTTCAGATATTTCTGAAAAGGTTTAGTTCGATAAGTTCAGAAACCGAATTATACCATCCCTTCAAACAGCCATTGATACCGTTGACTCATCTTGGATATATATATATACTGTTGTTTACAAGAATGTGATCGTCTTCTCCGCTTCGGTTTTACCCTGTTAAAGAAATGTCTGTGAGGCCGACTAGGTTTCCTCTGAGGGCCTGAGATGACTTTTAGGATATCCTGAAATGTCTGATGGGCCTACCAGGCTCGTCAAGTAGATCTGTGGGGCCCATCGAAATATTTTTTGAGAGGTGTGCGTTCCTTCAGGCTCGTTCTAAAAGGTCTGTGTGACCTTTCAGGGCCGTTCGAAATGGTTTGTGAAACCTACCAGACATTATTGAGGGGACCTCGGAGAATTCATCAGAAGACGGTATTGCGCAAACGTGCTGTGTTCATCGGCAGCCCTCATCGGTGACAAGAGTGAGTAAACCTGTTGTGTCGCTCTTTATATTGGTATATTGTGTAGACGCAGTTCCAAGAGAATATTGCTTTGATCAAGACTCATATTAGTGCAAACGATCGCCACATATTGCCGCCGATTGAAAATAGATAAAAGTCCATCAAGCTAGCTTTATCGAACGATCTCGCCGAAGAATTCGGCAATGCGAGTTAGCTACCCAGCGGCTCAGCCGCGCGCCCAACAGCGTAGTAGGCAAAGCCCATCCGAAATGTGTGACAGATGGGATGGACACAAGACTACAGCGGCCGCAAACGTACTGCTCTATCTTTACTTACATTCCATAGCACCTTCTGCGTGTATACAGCGTTTGAATATTTACAAACTAAAGGCCCACGATCGCGTGATTGCTGCTTCAGAAACGGAGCGTTGAAAATGTCATTTATCGAGACGTTGCAGAATAAGGTCGCGGCGTCCAAACGTGTCTTCGGGCGGCCGAAGCGAACCCCGCACCACGGACTCGTCCGAGTAGCATCTCGCCCATCCCTTGAATCGCTCTCTGTGTTTCGGGCTCACCAGGTCGGCGTTCAATTTCACTCTGAGCGGTGCACCTGCTCGGTTTTATTAGTTAAACAACAGTACGTTTAAATAATTGACCCAGCGGCATTGTGAGTACCTCGAAATATATTTTTTGCAACAAACAACTCGGTTGTCCCTATTCGGTCTTATAACTTTTGTGTGGAATCTGCTTGTGAGTGGGTTTGAGTAAACTCTTTACCTACATTTTGATCTGTCACGGCTTTCCGGAAAGCTGCATTTCTAAGGTATGTTGGCTAACAGGTTGTAAGGCTGAAGGGTAAAGTCTGATGTGCTGAAGTCTGAAGTTTTGAAGGTCTAGTAGGGTTCCATAACGCATCAGGGCTGAAAGGTATAATTGGTGTTTTTTCAATGGAGTATACAATAACAAACGTGGCTGCTGGCGTCTGAGGCGAGATGTTTCAAAGTTAAAATATTGGAAGATGTCACAAACCTCTGTAATGCGAAACTTGAGTACAGCTCTTGAGGAGGGGGAGGGGAAGGTACGGAAGGGGGTATGCCCTCCTCCCCCTCCATATCCGACCCTCCTCCTTTCCCCGTCCCACAATCTTTCACTCATCCTCCTTTCACATCCCCTTCTCCTCTCTCCTCCACTCCTCCTCTTCCCTTCTCCTCCTCATTTCCTCCTCCTCACCTCCTGCCGCTCAATTCGTTCATGGGTGACTTGCAACGAAATCGTGACGTCATTTTCCCTGCTAAATTTAACGGGGAAACTGAATTGGTCTTGAGGTCACGTGACGTGAATTTTTCCGCTATATTTAGTGGGGAAACTTAACCCGCTAAAGTTAGCCGGGAAATTTTCCCGTTAAACTCAGCGACTAAACTTTTTCGCTAAATTTAGTGGTAAAGCTGTGTCATATGGCCCCAACACGAATTCAATTTCACCTCTAAATTTAGCTGGAAACTGACGTCCCATAATGCAACGCGCGTGGTTACGACGATACCGACGGCGACGCTGAAGCCGCTGAACCCGGAAACGGGCGCCTAAGAGCTGCGCTCTAAAATTACGAGCCATTTCGCTGGAAGCAATCAGGCATTCGCCTCGCATCAGGTGTGTCCAAGTATCTTTCCGTCATTTCGCTACAGAAGGACAGTGCGCTCATGTTTATGAGCAATTGCACCTGGTTTCCTAAAGCCAATATCTTTAGGTCGCCCTTCAGAGCGCAGCTTTTAGCGCCAGTTTCCGGGTTGAGCGGCGTCGGCGTCGGCTTAACCGCGCTAAATATAGCGGGAAAATCGAGATAACGTGACCTAAACACCAATTCAGTTTCCTCTCTAAATTTAGCACGGAAAATTGACGTCACATGTCTTGGTGTCACGTCACATTTGGACAAATTCAGTCTCACCGCTAGAGTTAGCGGGAAAATTGACGTAAAGTGACCTCAACAGCAACTCAATTCCCCGCTAAATTTAGCGGGAAAATTAACGCCACGAGACCTCAACACAAATTCAATTCCCTGCTAGGTTTAGCGGGGAAAACGACGTCGCATGACTTGTTGTCACGTAAAATACGAACAAATTCAGTTTCTCCGCCAGTTTTAGCGGGAAAATTGACGTCACGTGACCTCCACAGCAGTTCAATTGCCCGCTAAATTAAGCGGGAAAATTGGCGTCACTTGTCCTCAAAACAAATTTAGTTTTCCTCGCTAAATTTAGCGGGGAAAATGATGTCACATGAAATGGTGTCACTTGACCTATGAACAAATTCAGTTTCTCTGCTAGATTTAGTGGGAAAATTGACGTCAAGTGCGATGGAGGAGGAGAAAGAGGAGAGGAAAGGAGGAGCAATAATCAAGGACGAGGAGGAGGAGGGAGAGGAGGAGGAAAGGAGGAGGAGCAGGAAAGGAAGTGGAGGGGGCGGGGAGGAGGAGAAAAGGAGGGGAGGACGAGGAGAAGAGGAGGAGGACGGAAGGAGCAGGGGAAGAGGAGGGGGAAGGTATAGGGTAGGGAGGAGTAGGAGGGACATTCTTTTGCATCTGTACTCTCCCCTCCTTCTCAAGAGCTGCGACCTAGTTTCGCGTTGCAGAGATTTATAAACGTCTCATTTTTAATTGTGCGTCATGACGTTCACCCACCTAAATGGCAAAAAGCTATACAAGGAAGCAAGAAAAGAAGTTGCAGAAACCGCTATTGTTGGTTATCTCTGAATTGTGATAACATTCTTCATGTTTACCTCCTTCTTTCATTACCAAACCATGGACGACTTCAAGGACGACGTCCAAGAAGAAGACATTAAGAACGACATCTAGGACGACCTCGAGGACGACGTCAAAGATGATATCTAGGACAGCCTCTAGGGCGGCCTCAAGAACGGCCTCTAAGACTACCTCAAGGACAACCTTAGGGACGGCGTGTGGGTCTACGACGAGTACATCGATTCTCAATGAATGTTGCGTTGATTTACCGTTCAGACGTTCTCGATGAACAACTGATTTTAAGGTCGATGTGTTTCCCAGCCAATATAGCGGGGAAACTCAATTGGTGCAAAGGTAATGTGACATCACTTTTCCTTCTAGATTTAGCAGGAAACCGGAATTTCTCTGAGACCCGTGGCATCAGGTCGCGTGACATATAAGTTCCCACCAAATTTGGAGGGGGAACTGAATTGGTGCGTAGGGAATGTGACGTCAGTTTTTCTGCTAAATACAGCGGGAAAACTAAATTGGTGAATAGGCCAGGTGACGTAAAATATTTCTCTAAATGTAGCAGGGGACGTGCATTTTTCATTGGGTCCCGTGACCTAAGGTCGCGTGACATCAGGTTTCCCGCCAAATTTAGTGGGGAAACTGAATTAGTGCATAGGTCACGTCAATTTTTCCATTAAATTTAGCGGAGATACTTAATTGGTGTATAGGTCACATTACGTGAATGTTTTTGTTAAATTTGGCGGGAAACCTACAGCCCATTAGGAGGCCAGAAATGTCCAAGAATTTGTATGCGTGTGTGTGTGTGTGTTGGGGGGGGGGTTCTAAGGAATGCTATCGCATTAAAACTGAAATGACCCCATATTTCATTTGGTGTTTTTGTTAGTCAATTTGGTCGCTTTTTTCGCACATGAACAGACACTCACAGACGCATGTATTGGACCGTGGTTCGTGCATGCTGGAGAGCTTATATGATCGCTTCTTGCGAGCTTTGCAGACGGTTTCAGGCGGGACGCGAATAACAGACGGACACAAGCAACGGAGGACGTGAACTTGCTGCTTTCACGTCCCCGTCTTACGGGCATTGCAGACGATGGTAAGCGGTAGTAGAATGGCAGACAGTGTCGGATGCTGCCGCGTGTCTGCTCGCACGACTAGCTGGCCATGTCAGACGCCAGAACAGACGCACCGGTACACTGTACACCGGATGTCACTACAGGGAGGCACTAGGTTTTCGAGCATGCTGGGCCGACTAGCCAAGCCAATACAGAACCTATAAAAATACCCTTCAAGCCTGATGAGATATAGGACCTCAATCAGCCCTTCATACACCTTCAACCGATCAAACGCACTGATTTTTATTGTAGAAGGCTGGATCGTGGAACGGGAGCTAGCTTTTCGTTGGAACCACCAGTGGCCATTGCTTGACACAAGGCAATACACGCGTGTCTATGGGAGAAACTCGTCAAACTTGAAATATTGAAGCGTGTACGTGGTGCTTGTAGGCGAGTATTCTATTGTGTGCTGCGATCATTGTATTGGGAGTTTGGAGATAGAATCGGTATCCGTGAAGCGCTCGAACGCCGTTGAAACAAAATCAAATGTGCCGGAGCATGACAGATTGTGCTGGCGTCGCTCGCTTCAATATCTAAATAAATGATAGGTTCGACTAATGAACGACACGCTCCGAGTTTTAATTTGTCACAATAGTTATCTCTCCAGTTCAAAGCCAATGCTTGCACCAGTACTAGAAACAATCCGAATGATCTCCATAAATGCCTTCTATTTTATTGCCTGATAAGCTATGAGACTTCGAAACCACGAACGATTCCACATTTAGTTTCGGGAAACCCTTGCCTCATTGAACCGAATCACATTGTACTGCCGACAAAGTCGCAACCCTATACCCTCAACCAAAAAAATACACTTATGCAAAAATCGATTGAGATTATAACGCTTCTGATTTTTGCGCAAAACATATTAACTGTAGTTCCCGGAAAACAGGATAAAAGTTTCATCCCCGAGAGAAACATACTAAGGTAGGTCAATGCAGTTTACCCAGTTTCTTCCGTAGAGTCCCATGCATTGGCTAGTGTCAGGCGATGGCTGCCGGAGGTGCCGCTCCACCCCAGCAAGACAAGCCTGGATCCGCGAGCCAGCCTTCTACAGTAAAGATTAGTGATCAGACCCCATCAGGCATTCACACACAATCAAGCCCTTCGGACACTTCAGCTTTTCATAACCTTCAGCCTTTCAACCCTTTAGACGCCATACCATGGGAACCAAAAATAAAGAATTCAGATGTCAAGAACGTTATCAGTATATTACTTTAGATATTGAGTTTTACATGGATGTTGAAACTCAGAAAGACAATAAGCGCCAAAGTGTACTCAAACCTGGGCTCAAGCAGTTCTAGAGAGAAGCGATCAGACCAACTAGAGGCAATCGATTTTTTTTCTCGCTTAAATATACTTTGGTTGTACTCGCACGGCCGCTGGGAAATTTCATGAGATGTACGGTAGTTCAACTCTTAAAACGGAGCAGGTGTACCACAGACACACAGAAACACTTTCAGTAACACTTTTGGGAAATCTACGAACGCGAAACCAACATCGATCGCAGTTGACAAAATCCTGAGAACGGTTACGATATCGGCAATTCTTTTCCCGGCGTTTTTTTCGCATGCTGGAAGGGCTTTTAAAGCCGGACGGACAAAAAGAGGCCAGGAACGGTGCACTGAGAGACCTCTATTATCAACGCACTGAGCTGTTTTACGAGGTACACTCTTAATCTGGGGCCGGCAAACGTCACGGCCATAGCCGTGACGTTCAACGTTTTCAGGACTCTTAGCCGCGAACTGATCCGGCCCCGTCAAAGTTGCCGTGTACAACGTCACGGCTGCTGTTCGCCCCTTCCCTCTTTGATGGTGCGAATGGCTATATAGGTGGCTCCGTAGGCGGCCCTGTAATTTTTGGCGGCCCGTTTGTGCAGGGCCGGCAAAAACGGGCCGGCTATGCGCGTAATAGCGGAAAGAAAGACTGCTCTCCGCTAGATGGCGGCAGTTGCGGCCACCCAGCGTGCCCCGCGGCGCAGCCAGCGCATTTCTCTTCTCGTTGTGCGAGGACGACGAATTTTGAACGTCCGAAGTACGAATCTAATCGGAAGCATCTGCGGGTGACGTTTGTTTTCTTATCATGGTGATGGAAGCCTATGGTTAGAGTGTGCGCCGAAGCCGCGGAACAGTGAGTTAGTTCTTCAGGATGCTCACGCCGAAGGATATGAAAGGTGGGCGATGTAACCATGACGGAGTATGTGAATTCGATGACTTCAAACGGCCCGCTGATATGGCGGCACGACCAGCACGATCACCACTTCGGAGCGAACTTGGCTGGTGCTATTACTGCGGGCACAGTCCTATTCAGCTCAACCGACTGGGTAATTGATGTAGCTCACTGGCTAGTAACGGAGTAGAGTCAAGTGTTGAAAGAGTTCCTAACTAGAAACTTTTGTTCTCGCCAACAGAGGACAAGTGGAGACCCTGTCCTGGACGATACAGGTATCTATACACAATATTTTTGTATTCTAAGAAGCACGTTTGAAATCACCTCTTTTCATGTATTCCGGATACCGGCTGGCGTCGCAGATGGAAAGCGGAAAACAGGTTTACTTCATTAACCTTAGCATGGACTTACCACAACGGCTACAAGCGCGGGACCTTCGCGTCTGACGCCGGCTCGGATGCGCACAAGTACTCGTGGAGGGTGAAAAGTTTCAAGTTATCGGGTTACAGTCGCAGGCCTTACAGTTTGCCTATAGTAAGCTGAGGTAAATAAAGCTAGCCGGTTAGGCCTCAACGGTGGCCACCAGCATTTTCCTGCGACAAGGTGTAAATAGTTTACCGGGTGGTGCTTTTTCCACACAAGTGTCCGCCGATAGAGCACGGCGTATACAGCGCACTCATCAGCTTGCCGTTCGAGGTATTTAAAGTCGTGCGTCTCGGCCGGCGTTGACGATCGCGTTGAGGAAAGGAGGACGGCCACGCATTGAACATCTATACCTAAAATTGATGATGAATGTAACAGCTACAGTACACTAAGTTTGTTCTTGTGTGTGCACCCTTCTTGCTCACGCGACCGTCGACGTCGGCCGAAACGTTCTTTCTCTGTGAATGAGCCTTCGGGACACTCGCGTCCTGCGCTAGACATCCAAGCATGACATGTGAGGACAGACTCCGCCCACCGCGTCGCAGCCTCCGAAGTACCGCTGTCCGCAGTGAAGGGGTGCCACACTGATTGCTTTAAAGCATGTCGAGCTTTAATCGGTACGCGCCTCGGAAGCGAGAAAGACAGGGCAGGCGTTATACGCACGCCCGAGCAAAGAGAATATACTGTGGCTGTGTCTCAGATGGCTCATTCCAGCTGTCGCTGTCCACCATCTTACGCAGAAATCTTACCAATTTTTTTATAAGTTTGCGCTCATGATGTAATGCAGTGTACATGTTAGATCCTATTTCAGGCACAAAATTAGGTCAAATTTGAATTATTTATATAAAAAATGAAGGTTTTGTGTTGGTGCAACTGCGCGAAACGCAAGTTGCGCCAATTTTTGTCCTCATGTTATAAGAATTGAAATGTCTAAGGCAGAAACTAACCTTTTCCAACTTATCGGAGGTAGCATGCCTCGATCCTTTCCATTTCTCTAAATCTGAAGTAATGCAGTATAACTTTTTGGTGACACTCTCTTAACAATAAGCTCTTACTAGGCTAACTGAATTCAGGGAAATGTATTGTATTAAACAATAATTTTGAAAAAAGTCAAAACTATCTGTTTAGAATATTTGACGCCAGTTTAGCAAGGTGTTCCTGACCACGACACATACTTTTAAATTTAGTAATTACAGAAAGTTAATTATTCAAAATCTTTGACACCATAATTAGCCAAACGTCAAATTTTATGAATTTTCATATTAAGCAAAAATAGCTGTTTATGTGCGACGTGTAGTTTTTGGGCAAACTATTCAGTCGGTGTTTCATGACAGCCTGTATTATATAGCCATGAACCTATAGATCCTGGCAAGTGGGCGGCCTATAGCTCCCCTTCCTAGTGGCGTCGAAATTTACTGTTCCCACTTTGCAAACTGCCACCAAAGCTTTATTTAGTATGACGTCAGACTGCTTTTTAATGTCTAGTAACTAAACACAAGCATGGCCGCCGAGAGCAAATGCGGTTATCTAATTGGCCAATTGGTTTTCGCTTATTTTATTTTCGCAGAGCTCACGAATAAACGTTTTGTTAGCGGCCATGTTTCAGTGGCCGATGACTCAACATCTATATAGACTCTAACATCCAGCTAGCTACTTTCTAAAGAGCCAGCTTGTTTGCTAAATTTTGAAACGTAATTAAGATACAAGCGCATGTCCTCTCTCCTTATTCTCTTATAATAAAACGCTGAAAATTCTTGATCGCCCAGCAGCATCATGCCTGCACGACAGAGGCAACTGGCCTTCGGACGTGCACGCAGACACCCGTCTTGCGGCGCGAAGCTCCGGCGGTACTGCAACACACTTAGCTCGGATAGCGCTACCTTCAACTGCGGCGGGTACCTAGTTCATAAAGTGTGGCGAAATTAGCACAACGGCACCTGCTCCCGCAAAGCTTCAGCAAGTGACACAAGTTTTCATGTACTCTTCTTACTTATTGTTTGACTGTGGTACTTATTACAGCAAAGCGCCACCTGTATCTTCAGCTCTGCATCTAATTTAAACAAATAAATGGATTGCACGTACCGGCGGACTCTGTTCTTTCAAATGTTTGGAATCATCGGCACTATGCCCTTGAGACAATTCCTGCCCTGTACTTTCTCCTATAAGCACGCGGGAAGTGAATCGCTAAAGTTCTGCAAATTGAGCTTGGTAATGATTTTCCAATACATTTGCGACTCAAAAACAAAGTTGCGACGTGACTATGTGCATGACGTACTTACAAGAAGATGTCGAGGCTCAGTGCCACAGTCTAGAGTTCACTTACGGTGAAAGTTGCCTGTACTTCTGTTACTGACTTTCTTCGTGCATCACAGTCCTGGACCCTCCGGAGACCCTCTTGGGGAAACCGTGGAATGACTCTTACAACCAGTCAGAAAATGAGCCATAGACAGCAGAAAATGGGCCGCCTAGAAAACGGGCCACCTAGTACACGGGCCAGCGAAAAGCTAGAAAAATGGGCCAGCTAAAAAAACGGGCCGGCCAGATCCAACTTGTCACGGCACATGCTCGGGGCCGCACTAAAGGGACGGCAAACGGGCTGGCAATTTTAGGTGGCCCAAAATTTCCGTGACAAGTTGATTCTCAATTGTCACGGCTAAGGTGGCCCCAGATGGCTATTGGAGTGTAGATTCATACGTGGAACAGGAAGCCGGCACTACACGACCTTTCGTTTCGGCCGCTCGGTACAAATGGCCGAGATGCTTCGACATATATTGCCGTGTATTGTGTGTGTATTGTGTGCGTGCCGTGTATTGTGTGCGTGTTCGCCACGCACAGCGAACACGACCTTTGGTCCAGGCAACGGCGCGCGGGCTGATGCAACCGGAGACGCCGGCGAGTGGAGAGCGAGCCGCGGAGAAGAACGTGACGCCTGCGCGAAAGAGCAGACTGGGCGCGGTCGCAGACCGAAGAAGACGTTGTCAACCGAATGTAATCTACCAGTTAAATAAATATATATCCTGCATTATCCTAAAATTACCGGTACATCACAATGGCGACGAGGATGGGATCTATGCAACAAAGACGGATATAAACAACTGAGCGACATCGGAACAAAGGAGACAGCGGTAACGTGAGTGACGCCCCATCTCAAACCTAAAGAATGCCTCGCATCGGGAAAATTGAAGAGTTCGATCAGAAATCGGAATCATGGTCTTCGTACATCGAAAGGATCGAAGTGTTCTTCGCTGCGAACGACATTCCGGAATCAAAGCGAGCCGATGTTCTTCTCTCTATCGTCGGACGAGAAATGTACGGACTGATACGGAACTTGGCAGCACCTGCTAAACCAAGCACCAAGACGTACGTACAGATCGTTCAACTAGTGCAGAACCACATCGACCCGACGCCCAATGAAACGGTCGAACGCTACAAATTCCATCACCGGAAGCAGCTGGAATCCGAAACCATCGCAGACTACGTAGCTGCGCTCAAACAGCTTTCACTGCAATGCAACTTCGGTGTTTCCCTCAACGACCGACTTCGAGACAAGCTCATTGACGGCATTAAGGACGGAAACATTCTCGAAAAGCTGCTGGCTGAACCGACGCTGACATTCAAGGCAGCGGTGGATCTTGCCACTTCGATGGAGGTAGCCATGAAGGATGCGAAGGAAATAAGGAGCGAGACCGAGACCCAACAAGATGTCAATCGCTTGATGCAAGGGCGGAAACACAAGACGTCACTTCCGAAAAAGGCAAGCGAGGGTAAAGGAAAATCTCGCACAAGCAGGATCCCATGTCACCGCTGCGGCAAAACCAATCACG
>JAZHYW010069115.1:0-32812 GCA_037355805.1 Ixodes ricinus
GCAGTCACCCGCAACTGCGTTAAAATTTTTATTCTGGCGTCACATAAGAAAGGTAAAAAAAGAAGACAACAATACTGGCGCAAATGTGAGTCGATTGACGTTCACTCTTCTTACTCATAAAAGCATGATGGGTTACTGACCCACGTGCGTGAATTATGATTTTACCGTTTTTACGGCAGAGGTACAGGTGCCCAAACACAACAAATTGTCGCAACGTGTTGTAAACGATTTTTTTTTTATTTTGTTCTTTTACTTGCATGAAATGTCTGGGAACAGAACAGATGAGCTGTAACCGTATTCAAGTCCCGCATCGTTCTTTTTTTTTTTTTTGTGCAGCTTGACTTGGTGTTGCGGTCTGGCAGTACTTGCCTTGTCATTGACTTCATTAGCATGAATTAAAACAGCAGCGGCATGCTTCCAGCAGTCGATAACTCTGACTTTCTATGCGTACTTTCCCGAGTTCAAGCAGTGTATGCGACAGCGCAGCTGTGCGGGAAAAGACAATTCGAACAACATAGCATCCTCATCTCTGTCCGAATAGCTCTGACTTTCAAGAGCGAGCGTAACCATAGATAAAAACAACATTTTTCTTGAGGCGGAAGTCACAGGCGACGCTGTTTTGCACTCGCGAAACGCACTTCGCCGTCGACAGGCGTTCTTATGCCAGGATTATCTCCTCAACCCCGAAGACCTGGCACACAGGCAAACCTTTCTTTGCGGAGGTTCGCCTCTCTAAAAATGTAATCACAGTTTTTTCAACAGACAAAATTTTACAAGAATATTAGAACGCGGCCGCAGAATAATTTTAACGTGTTCGTCGCCATTGCAACCGCACAGTGGTCAGCCGTACCATGATCTTAGTGCATCTCAACTGAGACAAAGACCAGAATACTTTAGAAGAATCCATGATTGTTTGAGTATCTTGACTGCAACGCGAAACTAACTCAAGATATGGGAAATACGCAATAATGAACATTTATGGTGGCAAACGGAAAACAAAATGTTTATTGTAGTAAATAGCAATAACCATTTGGAGCCAATATGGTTAATGATAGCACCAAGATGAGTAGATTGTTAGGTTGTTTGACTCGAGAAACCAAGCAATGAATGAATGAATAACGAAGTCATTTATATCTATAGGGTGTCAATATTACCAAACTTCTAAGCGGACTTGTGCTCGTTACACCACAATTGTAATTAATTTTAATTACAAGTACATGACGGATTAGTTACAAATTACTCGCCATAAAAAGTAATCGATTAATTACTTTATTACTTTACGCAATTACTTTCGCGTTACTCAAAAATAACTCAGAAAAGACTTGAAACGCCTATGTTTGCGGGGCGGAATCGATTGCCTCATCTAAAAGAAAACGCCAACAAAATGCACTCAATACCATTTCTCACGTATTTATAGGTTAGTATCTTTAAGAAGTCGAATTTTATAAATAATAAATTACTTAAACTGATAAATGGGGTCCTCGTTGTTCCACCGAGACAGAGTTAGATCACATGAACATTCGACGAATACATTTGGGCATTACCCTTACGAAAGCTGACACCATTTAAAATAGTCATAGTTCACCACCGTCGAACTGCAAAACACTGCTATTCATGCTAGCACTGGCTGCTGTATGTCTGTAAAAGGCTCTCTTTCTCGTGAAAGCGGACTTGTAGTGAGAACAAAAGGCTCTCCTTGCGTTTGGATACGTATCGAAGACTGCTGCTTGCTGAAGGTTGCTATCCGAGCGAGTGAACGACTTGATCTTCTTTCTTGATCACCAAATTGAAACATTAATGACCAATGTCGCAGCTGAATAGACCGATCTCACCAGCCAGTTTGACTGCGCCACCGCTGCCGCAATGCATCGAGGGAACTTTAGTCTTTCTGCACATGCGACAACCTCGCTGGAGCTCTGCGCGTGTGGGGCACGAGACAGCACGAGCACTCGTGTACTGCCGTTTGCCTCCTGTGAACTAAAGTTATGGCGGCGTCACGCATGCGCCCATCGCTTGGTGAGATCGGTCTATTGAGAATAAGAGAAAGAAATGATCAAAAGTGCTATCATCAGCAATCAACACCCGTCCACGTCTCAGGCGTTTACAGCCGTTCATGTCTCTCTTTAACGTGAGTGTCGTCACGGCAGTGGCGGATCCAAGGGGGGGGGGGGCGACGGGGGCGGCCGCCCCCCCCCCCCCCAAACATAGTCGATCCTTCTCCCTGCCCCCTTCTCGGAGGGCAATTTGACATGGGTGGACCCCCTTGCACAAGAAAGAATGGGAAAATAGTATCCTTAAATATTTTCCGCCCCCCCCCCCCCCCCCAAAAAAAAACGGAGTTCTGGATCCGCCCCTGGTCACGGCCACTATTTATTCCCGGAAAGGGCGTCTTCCTTTTTTCTAAAGCATTTGTCTCCCCTCATGCGCAGTCCGCTAACCAGAATCCCAACCTGCTCCAACTGGAACTTCCTCCGACATTCTCACGCGGCTTCGAAGTTTGAAGCCATTTCGGCAGCGCTTCCCTGCCAGCATATCGCATGTCGTTGAAAGTGACGAGGGTTTGATGCCAGTCTCCGTCTGAAACTGACAGCAGAGTTTATACCGGATTTGCTCGAGTAATAACCGCGCTGTTTATGGACAAAGCCTGCGGGTCTGCTTTCCCGTGGAGCACGGGGTTAGAGAATCACCGCGATCGGCAGGAAAATGGCAGCGATTTACGGCAGAGAGATAACGTCTTCACGCGAAAATGCTATGTGCTGTGATCGTGCTTTTATGGAGGATCGTGTTCTCAACCTCGTTATTCGCTGCCTTTTTTAGTTTTTTTTTTTATGCAGATTGCTATGATAGGTTGTATGTGTGTTCTGCAGGGAAGTAGACGCACGGTCTTTGCTCATAAGTGCAGCTATTACCAGAGCAAATGCAGTAAGACTCCTGTTACAATAGGCTGTCAGTGTCACATCGCCTACGCATCTTCTGCTCATACGAGCTTACTAGTGGGAAGTCACGTGGTAAAAGTGCAGCTGGTTGGACCGCAGTATTTACCTTTTTACAACGCACAGGCGTGAGCAGAAGGCCAGGCCTCACTCTGGACTTGATGTGTTTGCGGGATGGGTGTGCTTAGGCAGGAACATCAATAAACAATAAACACAAAAACAAAGCCCAGACTTCTTTTTTTTTTTAAGGGGGGTGGGGGGAAGGCGGAGGGGGGATGGCTGACGTATGCACTACAGCTCCCGAGTCCTGACCAGTGTGACAGTTTAATGGGCCGTTATTTTTCTGATCTTCTGTGAGTCGGCGCTCGAAGTAACTATACACCTTTTCGACAAAAGCTCAGGCATCTTGAATGTCGTCACTTCTGGTATGCGGTAAAAACATCGTTTTGATCTCTCTACACCTCTGGAAGGTGTTCGTGAAAAATGCGCGATCGTTACACATTCATGTTTTGCCTCACCTATATTTCCTCGCACATTCCAGGTTGAAACGTTTTATTATTTTTTCCGTCCCGAATACCAGATACGAAAACCGCGTGAGTGAGAACGAAAAAAGACAGAAAACGTCTATAGTCTTTGCGCTTCTTGTGACGAACCCAAGGCCTGCTGCCTTCACACGTTCAGTCGAACCCTCCAGCGCTGTCTGATCCTACAAATGAGCCCAGAGACAGGGACAGTGCACTGTCGCGTTTCTCCCGTATCCCTTTTCTTTCCCTGGCTAGCACTCCCTTCACTGCAAACCCGCGTCTTGTGGAAGCGCGGATATAATGGCATCGCCTTCCTTCAACCAATTTTTTTCTTTTTTGGCAGAATGGGAGAATTGTAATGTCACTAATGTTTTAGTCAGAAAATAGTGGAATTACTACAGATATACTATATTTTCAAGAAAGTAATGGTTTAATTACGACTTAGAGAAAAAGTAATCGACTACAAGGAATTCCGTTACTTATAGCGGATTACTTTTAAACTGCATATAAGTAATATAAAATATGATAGCTTTAAAAAACTTAATAGCATTTGGAGACAAGGCCGTAATCTAGGTCGACGATAACGTTATAAATTATTAAACTAGCTATGAAATTTTCAATAGAAGCCTTTCAAGGCAAAGTTGATCGGTAAGCTACCAAGTAACTATAAATACCTTGGGCGTCTTAATAGAAAACCAGGCTTAATTTATCCATATATATAAAAAACAAAAAAAGCTAAGGAACAGTTTTCATGCTAAGCAGTGAATATTAGTAGAGTTAGCTTTTCTTAATAAAGGAATTTGTAAATAAAACGCTTCGGTATACAATAAGCTCAATACCAGGCGTACGAATCTAGATCAAATAAAAATCGTCAACAAAAACAACCGTCGCACCACAGAATTCCGTGGCGCTAGTGGTGATTTTACTCATTGCTCGCTTCGAAGTGCCATTGTTACAGTGTAAAATAAATACGGTAGGAACGCTCACAGAGAAGTCATCCTTGGGGAGAATATAATCAGATATATGCAAGTTATTTAGAATAGCTTTCTTTTACTAGCATTGTATAGAATTGAAGAGAGTTTAATTTGTGTCTATTGAAATTCAGGTGAGCGAAAATGCCAGTAGCAGTGACTGAATTATCTACAGCTGCTATGCAAGAATAGCCTGAACGTTCAGGCCACTCTTGCAAAGGCAGCTGTGATAATTCAGTCACTGCATACTGGCATTTTCGCTACCTGCATTTCAATAGACACAAATTAAACTCTCTTCAATTCTATACAATGCTAGTCAAAGAAAGCTATTCTAAACACCTTGCGCTTATACGGATTATATTCTCCCCAAGGATGACTTCTCTGTGAGCGTTCCTACCGTATTTATTTTACACTGTAACAATGGCACTTCGAAGCGAGCAATGAGTAAAAATCACCACTAGCGCCACGGAATTCTGTGGTGCGACGGTTGTTTTTGTTGACGATTTTTATTTGATCTAGATTCGTACGCCTGGTGATGAGCTTATTGTATACCGAAGCGTTTTATTTACAAATTCCTTTATTAAGAAAGGCTAACTCTACTAATATTCACTGCTTAGCATGAAAACTGTTCCTTAGCTTTTTTTGTTTTTTATATATATGGATAAATTAAGCCTGGTTTTCTATTAAGACGCCCAAGGTATTTATAGTTACTTGGTAGCTTACCGATCGACTTTGCCTTGAAAGGCTTCTATTGAAAATTTCATAGCTAGTTTAATAATTTATAACGTTATCGTCGACCTGGATTACAGGCCTTGTCTCCAAATGCTATTAAGTTTTTTAAAGCTATCATATTTTATATTACTTATATGCAGTTTAAAAGTAATCCGCTATAAGTAACGGAATTCCTTGTAGTCGGTTACTTTTTCTCTAAGTCCGTAATTAAACCATTACTTTCTTGAAAATATAGTATATCTGTAGTAATTCCACTATTTTCTGACTAAAACATTAGTGACATTACAATTCTCCCATTCTGCCAAAAAAAGAAAAAAAATTGGTTGAAGGAAGGCGATGCCATTATATCCGCGCTTCCACAAGACGCGGGTTTGCAGTGAAGGGAGTGCTAGCCAGGGGAAAGAAAAGGGATACGGGAGAAACGCGACAGTGCACTGTCCCTGTCTCTGGGCTCATTTGTAGGATCAGACAGCGCTGGAGGGTTCGACTGAACGTGTGAAGGCAGCAGGCCTTGAGTTCGTCACAAGAAGCGCAAAGACTATAGACGTTTTCTGTCTTCTTTCGTTCTCACTCACGCGGTTTTCGTATCTGGTATTCGGGACGGAAAAAAATAATAAAACGTTTCAACCTGGAATGTGCGAGGAAATATAGGTGAGGCAAAACATGAATGTGTAACGATCGCGCATTTTTCACGAACACCTTCCAGAGGTGTAGAGAGATCAAAACGATGTTTTTACCGCATACCAGAAGTGACGACATTCAAGATGCCTGAGCTTTTGTCGAAAAGGTGTATAGTACTTCGAGCGCCGACTCACAGAAGATCAGAAAAATAACGGCCCATTAAACTGTCACACTGGTCAGGACTCGGGAGCCGTAGTGCATACGTCAGCCATCCCCCCTCCGCCTTCCCCCCACCCCTTAAAAAAAAAAAGAAGTCTGGGCTTTGTTTTTGTGTTTATTGTTTATTGATGTTCCTGCCTAAGCACACCCATCCCGCAAACACATCAAGTCCAGAGTGAGGCCTGGCCTCTGCTCACGCCTGTGCGTTGTAAAAGGTAAATACTGCGGTCCAACCAGCTGCACTTTGTACCACGTGACTTCCCACTAGTGAGCTCGTGTGAGCAGAAGATGCGTAGGCGATGTGACACTGACAGCCTATTGTAACAGGAGTCTTACCGCATTTGCTCTGGTAATAGCTGCACTTATGAGCAAAGACCGTGCGTCTACTTCCCTGCAGAACACACATACAACCTATCATAGCAATCTGCATAAAAAAAAATACTAAAAAAGGCAGCGAATAACGAGGTTGAGAACACGATCCTCCATAAAAGCACGATCACAGCACATAGCATTTTCGCGTGAAGACGTTATCTCTCTGCCGTAAATCGCTGCCATTTTCCTGCCGATCGCGGTGATTCTCTAACCCCGTGCTCCACGGGAAAGCAGACCCGCAGGCTTTGTCCATAAACAGCGCGGTTATTACTCGAGCAAATCCGGTATAAACTCTGCTGTCAGTTTCAGACGGAGACTGGCATCAAACCCTCGTCACTTTCAACGACATGCGATATGCTGGCAGGGAAGCGCTGCCGAAATGGCTTCAAACTTCGAAGCCGCGTGAGAATGTCGGAGGAAGTTCCAGTTGGAGCAGGTTGGGATTCTGGTTAGCGGACTGCGCATGAGGGAAGTTAGACAAATGCTTTAGAAAAAAGGAAGACGCCCTTTCCGGGAATAAATAGTGGCCGTGACCAGGGGCGGATCCAGAACTCCGTTTTTTTTTGGGGGGGGGGGGGGGCGGAAAATGTTTAAGGATACTATTTTCCCATTCTTTCTTGTGCAAGGGGGTCCACCCATGTCAAACTGCCCTCCGAGAAGGGGGCAGGGAGAAGGATCGACTATGTTTGGGGGGGGGGGGGGCGGCCGCCCGTCGCCCCCCCCCCCGCTTGGATCCGCCACTGCCGTGACGACACTCACGTTAAAGAGAGACATGAACGGCTGTAAACGCCTGAGACGTGGACGGGTGTTGATTGCTGATGATAGCACTTTTTGATCATTTCTTTCTCTTATTCTCAATAGACCGATCTCACCAAGCGATGGGCGCATGCGTACGCCGCCATAACTTTAGTTCACAGGAGGCAAACGGCAGTACACGAGTGCTCGTGCTGTCTCGTGCCCCACACGCGCAGAGCTCCAACGAGGTTGTCGCATGTGCAGAAAGACTAAAGTTCCCTCGATGCATTGCGGCAGCGGTGGCGCAGTCAAACTGGCTGGTGAGATCGGTCTATTCAGCTGCGACATTGGTCATTAATGTTTCAATTTGGTGATCAAGAAAGAAGATCAAGTCGTTCACTCGCTCGGATAGCAACCTTCAGCAAGCAGCAGTCTTCGATACGTATCCAAACGCAAGGAGAGCCTTTTGTTCTCACTACAAGTCCGCTTTCACGAGAAAAGAGAGCCTTTTACAGACATACAGCAGCCAGTGCTAGCATGAGGTAGCAGTGTTTTGCAGTTCGACGGTGGTGAACTATGACTATTTTAAATGGTGTGTCTGTCTCTACCAGCTTTCGTAAGGGTAATGCCCAAATGTATTCGTCGAATGTTCATGTGATCTAACTCTGTCTCGGTGGAACAACGAGGACCCCATTTATCAGTTTAAGTAATTTATTATTTATAAAATTCGACTTCTTAAAGATACTAACCTATAAATACGTGAGAAATGGTATTGAGTGCATTTTATTGGCGTTTTCTTTTAGATGAGGCAATCGAATTCCGCCCCGCAAACATAGGCGTTTCAAGTCTTTTCTGAGTTGTTTTTGAGTAACGCGAAAGTAATTGCGTAAAGTAATAAAGTAATTAATCGATTACTTTTTATGGCGAGTAATTTGTAACTAATCCGTCATGTACTTGTAATTAAAATTAATTACAATTGTGGTGTAACGAGCACAAGTCCGCTTAGAAGTTTGGTAATATTGACACCCTATAGATATAAATGACTTCGTTATTCATTCATTCATTGCTTGGTTTCTCGAGTCAAACAACCTAACAATCTACTCATCTTGGTGCTATCATTAACCATATTAGCTCCAAATGGTTATTGCTATTTACTACAATAAACATTTTGTTTTCCGTTTGCCACCATAAATGTTCATTATTGCGTATTTCCCATATCTTGAGTTAGTTTCGCGTTGCAGTCAAGATACTCTAAACAATCATGGATTCTTCTAAAGTATTCTGGTCTTTGTCTCAGTTGAGATGCACTAAGATCATGGTACGGCTGACCACTGTGCGGTTGCAATGGCGACGAACACGTTAAAATTCTTCTGCGGCCGCGTTCTAATATTCTTGTAAAATTTTGTCTGTTGAAAAAACTGTGATTACATTTTTAGAGAGGTGAACCTCCGCAAAGAAAGGTTTGCCTGTGTGCCAGGTCTTCGGGGTTGAGGAGATAATCCTGGCATAAGAACGCCTGTCGACGGCGAAGTGCGTTTCGCGAGTGCAAAACAGCGTCGCCTGTGACTTCCGCCTCAAGAAAAATGTTGTTTTTATCTATGGTTACGCTCGCTCTTGAAAGTCAGAGCTATTCGGACAGAGATGAGGATGCTATGTTGTTCGAATTGTCTTTTCCCGCACAGCTGCGCTGTCGCACACACTGCTTGAACTCGGGAAAGTACGCATAGAAAGTCAGAGTTATCGACTGCTGGAAGCATGCCGCTGCTGTTTTAATTCATGCTAATGAAGTCAATGACAAGGCAAGTACTGCCAGACCGCAACACCAAGTCAAGCTGCATAAAAAAAAAAGAACGATGCGGGACTTGAATACGGTTACAGCTCATCTGTTCTGTTCCCAGACATTTTATGCAAGTAAAAGAACAAAATTAAAAAAAAATCGTTTACAACACGTTGCGACAATTTGTTGTGTTTGGGCACCTGTACCTCTGCCGTAAAAACGGTAAAATCATAATTCACGCACGTGCGTCAGTAACCCACTCATACTTTTATGAGTAAGAAGAGTGAACGTCAATCGACTCACATTTGCGCCAGTATTGTTGTCTTCTTTTTTTACCTTTCTTATGTGACGCCAGAATAAAATTTTTAACGCAGTTGCGGGTGACTGCACATAAGTTTTTTTTCATAATTTTTGGTTTTGTTTGCTGTTTAGGCGCAGTTATACTTTATGTATGTAGAACACCCTGCGCCAGAAAAGGATCGTCAATATGACTTTCTTCTCTCTGCGAAAAAATGTAATTCATTTTTGAATTTCAGTAGTACATATTCAATTTTTGTACCTCTGTGAGGTGCCCTGTCCCGGTTCCCGTTATGTTGCTTTCATTTTACACATCTAACACTGCCAACACGCTCTAATTTGTCGACCCAGGAATGTTCTGTCTAATTTTTAGATTTCCTTGGAAAGTAATTATACCTTATGTGGGCTGAAATACATCACTTTAATAATATATAAAAAAACAAGGACAGCCGCAAATTTCTTTTCATTTATGCGTTCAAGTCAATGCGCAGTAGGGGCTACATCACGGAGTTTTAGTAGGCCGTTTCCACACCCCGCTAAGCACCCGGATAGCGCTCCGTAATCCGCCACAAGACCTTGAACTATGCAGACAAGGTTGGCGGCGCGCATGCGCAGCTGTGGCGTTTCGTTTACGGATACCGTACCGGAGGAGAAAAACGATCTACTACAACTCCCTATTAGCTGCCTCATTTTACCCCGTCTTTTGCCGCTTACTCGCTTTCTCTTGTAAGCATCGGGGAACAAAATTGACGGGTATAAGAGCTTGGTTCTCAAATTTAGAGTTGTTAAAAAATTGTCACAGCGTATTGGGTTTATTTTGTCGACAGCCACGGGAAGCCATTGTAGCTACTACATTAGGGACTTATCGAAGAACGTCTGCTGCGGATTGCGGTCCCTGCGGGCGCGAGCTCAGTCCGCCCTCAAAGTGACGGCTCCCCCAAGCAGCGCCAAAAACCTTGTATGCTCTTGCATGTCATCTACGAAAAGTCCCTATTGACGTGACAAGTAAGCGTAGCTTCACCACTAAATCATGCGACAAGATAAAGAAACAATAATTAACCATGTCCTCCGCACAGCTGGCGATTCATGGCGATCATCTTTCTTGAATCACCTCCCAGGAACCGAATAAAACTTTTTGGGAGACACATATTTACCTGTCTGTTTATTCCAGTTCTGTGGCATTTAAGTACACAACAATACCTGGTGCCCTGCCCTTTTGGATCGTAGTTCGGTAGATTACTTTACAAAACGCGAGGCCGGCACGACAAGCGCACCGGCCTTCCGCGTCGTCTGCTCCTCGTACTGCTAACGAGTATGCTCGCACCTCGCCAGGGGGAAGGATATGGTGCTGCGTATATATGCGAAGCGAAATTTCAGCCGCACAGCCCTATAGGCATTTATAATTTTATATGACTATTAGTGACTGTTTATACGGCTATAGTGTTGTAAGTAACGCGTTACAAGTGACGACGTTAATGGTAAGGCGTTACTTTTTCAGTAACGTACTAACGTACTCGTCGCTTTCTTTAGACGACAGACGAGTAAAGTCTTTTAGTTACTTCTTTTAACTTATCGTCTTTCAAATTTTGTTAGTTTTGCTTGTTTTTGTTTTCTTTCCGTAATATAAATGAGTTCGCCTTTTGTAAAATGCGCAAAAAGGAGTGAACGTTTTTTTTTTTTCATGGCATTGTTTTAAATTTTTTTGTTGAGAAAGTTAATTTTTCGTCCCGGTGACCAGAAGAAGTCGCTAGGTTATTGCTGGCAGGCAAGCCGCAACAACCTTTGGTGGATGCTTTGGACAAAGTAATAACAAAAGGGACCTCACTCTCCTCGAAGCTGACTGCCTCTGCCGCGCAAAGACGCAGTCGTCTCGCGGTAAGTAACGTCCGTCCATATACGTGGCATCCCGTCGCCGCTTGAAGGGGGACGGGACACTTCTGTTCAGTTAAATCCACAAGAAGCTTCTTCGGCCAATGAGAAATCCGTGATTGGTTCAGAAGCCGAGTTTGTGAACCCATCACGTCCGCGTGATCGGTTCACAAGTAAAACGATGAAGTAAAAAATCCGAGTGCTGCGTCCGCGTTCGGCTTGTGAACGCGGACACAGCACTCGGATTTTTTACTTCATCTTTCTCGACTGAGCGCGAGGAAAAACCTCAGCCATTCCACTCTAGGACGGTGGATGACCAGCGAAGCTCTTTAGCACACGACACAGACGTGGCACAGAAGTTTGAACAAACGCACGAACTATCGCCGCCCCGAGGAGCCGGGGGAAACTAGACACGCGCGACGGGACCGCCACCCGGCGGAAAGTAGACAAGCGCGACGGCACCGCCACCTCGGGAGAGTTTAAGGAAACTAAGCACGCAAGCGCTTGGAACGACGACAAAGAGATGGCGCAAAAGCTTTTGTTGACGCATGAAAAATCCACGGAACCCTAGCCAAAACAGCATCACTGTAAAATATTGGGCAGCAGTTGGGCCTAATTTTTGCCCCGCGCTCAATCTAGAAATACGAAGTAAAGAATCCAGTGCACAGTAGCCTTGCCTGCCTTGGTAGAAACAAAACTCTGGGCAAAACAAGCTGGACATAGACGCCCCCTATAGTTCGATCTCCAGTCGGATATATATTGCCCCCCGGAAAAAAATAGAAAAACCACATCGAGCTGCGTCTACTTCGATCTGTCGGTAATGCATTGTAGGTATTGTTTCTTTATTAAGTGTGCCATGCACAAGCCAAAAATGAAACACCCTCGAGACGTCCGCTCTGACGACCAAATAGCCCATTTTCATGAGCAGGCCGCGAGAGACAGACGTGGCAATTTGGAAGCGCTGTTCCTGTCATCGTGCGCGCGCACACAGAGAGAAGGCCCTCCAATTGACGTGTTTCAGCAGAGGATGCCGGCTGGATACCCGGGCAAGCATTACAGAGCCGCGCGCTCGAAGGCGACGGGCGCACCGTTCCATCACGCCAAGTAGCCATTCACGAAGCTCGCCGTTGCCTTCACCGTGCGTGTCCTTCGCTCCTCGCAGCCGCAGTCTTCGCCAGCGATTGCACAAAGGCAGAGGGCGCGCAACACAAAGCGGCCGCCATAACGCAATCACGTGTTTTTGGCGCCAAACACGCCACGCTTACGGCGTGTCTAATGAGTAATCACGCCTGTATCGCGCAGCAGCAGCAGCAGCGGCAACAAACAGCGTCCTCACAACGGCGGCAGCGCCATCTCTCGGTGTAATTTCACGAGCGGCTGCATTCCGTCCAGGGCTCCTCCGGGAGCGTTTCAATCGCCCCGAGGAGGAGGAAGTCCCAGATCGGGAGATGTCAGCTGCGGTTCCACAATGGAGCGGCCTGTCTGACTGACTGCCGGAGGAGACGCCAGGCGGAGGGAGCTGCCGAGGCGCGCACAAGACGCGAGGCTGGCTCGTGGCACGGCAGGCAGGCAGGGCAGCGATCCCTGCAGGGACGTTGCCCCTAAGGCGCTGGGGAGAAGCCGCCCCGTGTGCACGGCGACGAATAGCCTGCCCTGCGCGCAACCGGGAGCCGCTGAATGCGAGTCGTCGATCTGATAGGTCAGCTGTCACTGACCAGAAGGCAGCTGGGAGCAAATGGTCAGGTGAATTACGTTTCGCAACTGAATGCTGTTTCCAATTTAAACGTGCCACAAGCACGTTCGTGCTTGTGGCATGCATTCCTTACGAAAGACGGAATAATTGGTGACTAAACAGTTTCGTCATCCGGCGGTCTTTATACTTTTTCTTTTTTGGAGCAGAGTTGCTGCGCAGAATGCTTTCTGTCTTTATATGCCAGAGCGCAGTCAAAGGCACGAACACGTACGACCACATAAGAAACTAAAAGAGCAAGCCACCGGGCATCTTTTGTACATGATTGGTTCAGCGATGCAGAACACTTAAAAGCGGCGGTACACTTCGCGCTTTCCACTTTTTTATCCCCTTCCTCCTTTCCTATATCCTCTACACCTTTCAAAGAAAATCTTCACTAGCTTCAACTCGCTCCAACACGGCTTCCCTGGAAGGTTTGGAGACGAGGGCCCGAAGAGGATTATCTTCCTCGCAGAAAACAGAGGTTGTTAGTCGGCCTTTAGTCTAAAACAAAGTGTAAACAAAATTCTGTGAGTTTACTTCCCTGCAGAACACGGAAACAGCCCATCACGGATAACAGCAGATGTATTTTAGCGAATGACGAAGCACAAATTACAACTACGTCTGAACAAAAAAATGCGACGTGAGTGTGCAGAGACTGTGAGTACGTAAAAACTCATGCTCAAATATTTTGCACACATCGCTTTTTTTTTGTCTCATCAGATTTTGAGTTTAGTCATTCGCTGAGATGATTTTGTTTTTTCTGATTGGATGTATCTATGCAGAAAACAAACTTAAGCTTCAACACACACACACAAAAAAAATGAACTCACACGCTTTCTTTCCGAGTACCATTGCATTCGAGAGTGACTTAAGTCACTGAGAGCTGAAGAAAGGCAGCACGTGGCTTACCGTGTTCGCACTTCTTGCTTTGAGATTCGCGGTTCAGCGTTCTCTTTGGATATTTCCACAGTCTAATTCAGTGAGTATATAGACCAGTGTCTGTTCTGTTTTATGGGCACCGCCATGTTTGTTTATGCTGACGCCATGACACAGTAAGGGGGAGGGGGCTGCGTTTTAGAGCGCAGCTCTTAGGCGCTCGTTTCTGGGTTGAGAGGCATCGGCTTAACCACGCTAAATTTAGCGGAAAAAATGACGTAACGTGACCTCAACACCAATTCTTCCCCGCTAAACTAAATCAAGTAGAGAAACGGAATTTGTTCATACGTGACGTAACCGCCAAATAATGGGACGTCATTTTCCCCGCTAAATTTAACGGGAAAACTGAATTGGAGGAGGAGGGGAGGAGAAGAGGCTACGGAGGAGGAGGAGGGCCATAAGCTACCCTCCGTACTCTCCCCTCCTCCTCCTCAAGAGCTGTGCTCTAATTTCGCATTACAGAGATTTGTAAACGTCTTTCCTTTTTTTGCAAGTATCCGTTTTCTTAGAAACCTTCGCCCAAATGCAAGAATGTCAGAAACGCATAGTCACGAAGCTCCAAGAACAACACAAATGCCAGGAGTGCTGCAAAAAAACTAGTAATTGTTTTATGCGCAGTTCCTCTCTTCACAAGAGATCTGCCTTTGCGGTTATTATTTATCATCTTTATCGCTGGGGGATAGGATCTCGTACATTCGTCTGTAGGAAGTAGATGTGTCGCCGCGATTTAATAACATAAAAGCTCACAACTGAAACTCCATTGTCACTTTTTTATTTAACATTGTGCCGCCACAACGGAGCTGAATGCCACGCCAGCTTTGTCGCAGCAAGGCCAGCTCGCGTAACTATATACGAAGTAGAGATGGCAGCGAATTAGCTCGTTACATTTCCGAATCCCGCGGGTCTGTGTTTCATGGAAATATGAGGTATTAGCGGCGATGACAGGAGTATATGCGAACCGAAGATGCCTCGACTTGAAACCATCTCTACCTCGCTTATTTCGACAGCCGTATACATTCAAATATCTAACTTGAACATACCATTATTTATACACCACGAACAGCGTTAAAAACGACAACGACCCACGCGTAATGCGTTGGCAAATACGATGCGTCATACTATAATTATTGTTTTTAACGAGCTTCCGGCTCACGCAGTGAGTCTATAGGGCCGCGAGAGCCGAGGTGTGGGGGCAAACCATTTTCCACACACAAGTTTGAGGCTTTCATCCGTCTTCCGACGAGAGGAGCGTAAACGAAATAACGAAGAAACAGAGCGGCATGCCGTGTAATGATAGAATGCGCAGGTTTTCAGAACCAGTCATTCTCGGGACCCCCACTGCCCCGCCGCCTTTGTTTTAAGCGACGCTTACCACTCTATTACGGCCGGGAGCCGCAACGGCGACTTCCTGCGCGTCCGGCGGCGTCGGCAGAGTTTGCCACTCTTTTCCTGCCGCCTGTTTCACAGCTCAACACGACGTGTACACGTGGGCGGGTTCCACCACTTTCACCCCCACCGGGCGTAAAATCAGTCGGCGGCACCGCTCACAGGTCGGCTTCGCACGGCGGAGCGGACGTGCCGCAGTCGTGGCTCGCCCATTCATAGATGCGTCGCCGCAGGCGCCGCATGCAGGCTGCCGACGCGAGTGTGGCGTTTCCGGTGACTTCAGCCCATGGCGCGTGAAGCCGATCTGCGGTGGCTGTGTTTGCGCGCAAATATCGACTCGTTCGACGGCTTATATTCCATCTCAGCACCGTAAAAAACATTGATGCCCAACGGCGTCTTTTCATAAATAGTTCGCCGAATTCATTACGTTACGCTAAAGAGCTGTGTGAAGTCCGGTGTGCACGTGATCGCACTTCTAACATCATGCTCGGCGTTGTTAATGAATTAAAGCGCACTGTATTGCAATGTACCGAATTGAATTGAAGTGCACTGTATTGTAATTAAACAATTTTATATTTTAATGCTGAGACTAAATGTTATTTTAATGAACTATTTTTCTCTTCTTTCCCTATTTCTTTCTGTCTCTCTCTCTCTCTCTCTCTTTCTTTCAAGTCGACTCTTAGCATTTTTAATTCCGCGAAGTTTCATGATGATGTGTTAAATATTTTATTTGTTCAAGTTGAATTAGGGGCGTATACGTCACCTTGACGTCAAGAATCACCAAAAACGTCGAGTGCCCTCTATCAAAAATCAGCTCCCCCGGCAGAATTAACTCGACTGGCTTTGGAGAAAAATGCATCTAAGGAATATGAAAACGGCGTAAATCAACTTTAGCTCACTGAGCAGTTTCAAGTTCATCGAGTGCGTTCGTTTAAAAAAGGACGCTCATTAGACACAGCCGAACAGTAACAAAGAATAATATCGACACCTCTGATTGGTGGACGAACCACTTAGCCGTTGCTCTTCGACAATACGTCACATCTTCGTCGAGTGATGACCTTTGCGTATGCAGTCCTGTCTCGTTAATGCGAACCCCGTTAATGTGTACACCACGCTGCAAAAGACGAAATTGTCAGGGATGAACGATGCAAATGCCTGCATATTTGACCGGTTATTATGGGCCAATTTGGGGGAAACGGAGGTGTCTATATTAACTGGACATGACTGTATAACAAGTCGTTTGACAGGGTGACGGGTGGGGGGGGGGGAACCCGGAGACGGGGGGCGGCCACCCACGGATGGAAACGTCCCCTTTTAATCATCAGCGCGACGGCGACCGTGCAACCGTGCCCATATTTCGCGTCTCTCTATTACGTAGCGGCTACTGCACGGCGCGCTACCCTCATCATGGATACACGGAGCGAAGCTTAAGTGCCCCGCTAAAGCGGAGAATGCAGTACAGCGTCCGTGTCGCCGTCTCGGCGGGTAGGCATCTCTCATTTGCGTTTGAGCCGTAAATGCGGGGCCGCTTACCAGGCCCGATGGCAATGAGTTTTTCTTTCAGCGACATTGGTTGTACCGTGTCAGATTCGATCAAACTGGTGCTTCGCTAAACTAATTTTTTTTAACATTTTTTGTATCACGTAAAACAAATGTACGCTCGTGTTTCAAAACGCAGTTCAGGGCACATAATAATAATAATAATCAATCAATCAATCAATCAATGTTTTTATTGAAGTGCCCAGGAACAACCTTGCGGTTTTGGTACGGGTGCACTCAGGAAACATGAAAAACATAACACTACACACAACAAACAAACAGTAAACAATAAAAACACTTAAAACAGATCCCATATGTCACATAAACTCTCTACGGTATACCATCACGATAGCGAAAGAAAAGGAAAGCGAGAGTATAAAATTTGGTTCTGAGCAACTTAATCAAGTGCAAAAAATGGTAAGCAAAATTTAGGTGAGGACCTTTAGCGCTCTGATGAACTCCGGTGTGTTATTGTTAAATATATCAATAGTGTCTGTAAAAGAGGAATTGTAGGTGTGCCCAATTCTTGACACGGGGTCGTGAAGATTAGTTATGCGAGCATTGTAGAAGGATGCATTTTGCCGTGTAGTTTTTACGGGAATTTTCAAACGTACATTTGAGATCAATGATGTGCAGTCAGTGATGCCATGAATAAGTTTGTACAGAAATAGGATATCGGCATGTTCTCCCTTACGCCGCAGGGTGGGCAATGCCAAGCTATGTTGGACTGGGACTGCTGGATCATCGTTTGAGGTAGACGCATTGCACGACGAGAAACGATGTCTGTAGATACATAAAAACTTATTCTGAACACGTTCGATCCTAGCCGAGTTTGTCGCGCAGATTCCATTCCATACAACAGAGGCATACTCGAGGTGTGGTCGACATAAAGCACTGTACAGTGTGACAAAAGTACTAGGGTTATTAAACTCTTTAGTAATGCGGCACGTAATACCAAGCGTGCGTAAAGCTGAGCTCACAATGTGGTCAACATGACTCGAAAAGCGTAATGTACTATCAAATACAACTCCAAGGTCTTTGATTTCATTCACACGTGCCAAAAGAACTGACTGAATGTCATAAGAGAATATAATATTATGTGTCTTTCGAGTGTAGGACATGACTTTAGTTTTAGAACTATTTAGTTTTAGGGCATTCTGATTGCACCAGTTTTCGAAAGCATTTACATCATTTTGTAGCAAAACACAGTCGCGTTCGTCTCGTACCTCTATAAACATCTTAATGTCATCTGCATATTGTAGAAAGGAGGAGTGACGGATCACATCCGAAACATCATTCACAAAAACTGAAAACAGAAGAAGGCCGAGAACGGAACCTTGAGGTACACCCGTCGTAGCCTGATAAGCAGCAGACGAATTACCATTCGAGCTGACAAAACACATTCTATCACGCAAGTAACTTTTGAGCAATAAAAGTAACGAACTGTGGACATCAAGCTTTGACAGCTTTGCTAGCAACATGTCGTGATTTACAAGATCAAACGCTTTGCTTAAGTCAAAAGTAAATTACATCAAGTTGGCCTCTATTAGAGACGACCTGAGCAGCAGTTGACATGAAACAAGTGAGGTTAGTCGTGGTTGAGCGACCCGCCATAAAACCATGTTGGCTAGGGATGAGAGAATGTTTGAGCTTAAACGACAATATTTTGTGCAAAGCTGTTTCGAAGAGTTTTGAAAATGTACAAAGAAGAGATATAGGCCTGTAATTTGAGACGTTTGTTCTTGAACCGGACTTATGTACGGGTACAACAAGTGCTGTTTTCCACAAGACGGGAAACACTTCAGTTTTTACGCAGTTGTTAAAAATGTGTACCAAAATAGGGATAAATATTGCACTATAGGCCTTCAATAGGACCGACGGAATGCCGTCATGGCCAGAGGACAAAGACGGCTTCATCTTCTTTACACACTCATGTAATAGCTCCTCATCAAAAAACGCAATACAGGTTGCATTACTAGAGGCAGCTGGCGCGGCGTTAATGGGAGAGTTCGGTTGATGCCTAAATACGAACTGAAAGTGGTGGGCAAAACTTTCGCAAACATCTGTGGTCGAGTTTTCCTGTGAGTTCAGTAATGTGATCTCCCTCCCACATTTTGTCTTTGATCGAGACCGAACATATTTCCAAAATTCCATGGGATTCTGAGTTAAATGCAACTCAACAGAATTAACGTACGTCTGACGATCACGCCTCATAACTTCCTTGCATGAAGACCTTAGACGCCTAAATTCTGATTTCCATCCAGGAGACTGTTCTTTTTAAATTTTCTGTGAGCGTGCAACTTCTTATTCATTAATCTGCGTAATTCATGTGAGAACCAAAAGGGAAACCTAGAACCTGCGGTTCTTCGTAACAGAATAAACTGGTGCATCCCTTCTCGAACGATGCGTGTGAACTCACGAACCTGTTCATCAACGTCAGTGCATCGAATGATCGATGACCAATCGTAATCGGCAAAATGGTTATATAAACCAACGTAATCTCCAGCGGAAAAATTGTGACTAGTCACATTAGAATGGCTCCGTAAACAACGCCTCATGCCCTCTCAAAGAGCTACCACGATCTCCAGAGGGGGTGATATCTGTCAGGTGGAACTAAACTTGAGGCGCACTCAGTTATACGTATACCATCTAAATCTGAGAAACACAAATCAAGCATGTTTCCCTGGCAATTGGGAATACAATTGTGTTGCTTTAAATTCGTAAATGATGCAAAGTTAAGTAAGAACGTAGATTTCTGAGCAAGGTAGTAATTATTAGAAGACGCTGTGGCTGTTTCCCAGCTTATATTGGGGACATTGAAATCACCAAGAACAATAAATTTGAATTTGTCTAGGGCACTAGTTGTACTTTCAATAGCAAGAAGACACTGGTTAAATTCATCAGGAGAGGTGTCGGGCGGCAAAGTAGTATGCGCCAAGCAGAATGCGTTCACCATTGACACTTTGCAGTTCTATCCACACTAATAATAATAATAATAATAATAATAATAATAATATTATTATTATTATTAGTAATAGTAGTAGTAGTAGTAGTAATAATAGTAATAATAATAATACCATCTTTTTTCTAACAAAAAATGATCAGGGAAACCAGCAGCAGTCGAGATGCAGGCACCGAAGGAACTTATACAATGATAATAAATTGCTAGGAACTTCTACAAAATTACCAAAACGAGAAATACAAAAGACGAGTGAACTACCACACGAAAGGAACAACACCATACTAAAGAATAGCACGATAAAACAACCTACACAATTGTGCATACATACAGTACATACGAACTCAAATTTAAACAAACGCACACACACACAAAAAGCCTTTTTAGCTCAAAACAGTCACTGCTTAGTGTAGGCAATTTGGTTTGAGGTAAACAATTCCCTTAAGATGCTCACTGATATATTGCTCGAATCGATGTCATGCTGACTCAGCTGATTAAAAGTAGTCGGTAAATTATAAAGCTCTATAGTTTGGATGGCGTAATTTGTTTTTGAAAAAGGTATTTCCCAAGGTTACTTAGTTCGTTGAAATACGTATATGTTTTTGGTGTTAAATTCGCAAAGTTTTCGAGGTGACGTTGAAGAGAATTAGTTTCTAGAATATATTTTGCACTTAAATAATATTTGTATAAACAAAAAAATTTCATTACACCAGGTTGAGCAAACAGATCATTAATTGGATTTTTCATTTAAAGATTACAAATGCTTCTTACCTTTTTTGTAACATAATATTTGTGTATGTTCGTATGGGTAGTATTGACGGATATGATGACCATAATTTAATTGAGAATGAAATAACAAATTATATAACATTACCTTTTTCGGAGTGTTAGATGTGTTTAAGGCGATATACAATACCGCCTATACTTGTTAATTTGGCTAAGATAAGATTAACATGGTCACCCCAAATTAAGCTTTCTTCAAAGACAATGCCTAAAATAGTAAACGTGAGAACGATTTAAATTTTATAAGAATTTAGAAAAATGTCCTTAGTAATATTGACATGCCTATTTTATAGTCGGAATAAAACTACCTTTGTTTAATTCGCGTTGATTTTTAAAGCAAAATGTTTACTCCACATACAAAGCATTTCATTATTTCATTCGCATCATCTATAAGTTCCGAGACGTCATCGCCATTAAAAAGTATGATCGCGTTCATCGGCATAACTTTAAAAAAATGGTTGATGGACTAATATTTACAATTTCGTTTATATATATGTTGAATAAGAGATGAATGACCATTGATATGAACACACTTTCTACGGGAGGATAAATACGAATAAAAATTGTGAGACTTGCCCAGACAAACCAAACATACCTCATTTTTAATAACCAAATATTATCCAGAGAATCAAAGGCTTAGTGAAATCGATAAACGAACCTAGCGTGAGTATTCTTTTTTCAACAATTCTAAGATTATATTCGTTTGCGCAAGAAGTACTGTAGATCGTTGTTTCCGAAAACCAAATTGCGGCGGACTTAATAACTCATGCTTATCAGCAAATGCTCTAATTCGAAGGAGTACTTTTTATAGACACAGATAGAATTGAAAAAGATCAATAATTACTTATATTGTTTTCATTACCTTTCTTATATAAAACTTACTTTTGCCAGACGCATTTACACGGGAAACACGCCGCTTAGTAATTAGAGGTTAAAAATGTGTTTTAAGAAAGGGGAAATAAGATCGATTACATATTTTACAGGTGTTATCTGTAGACCATCGAAGTCAACACTTTTACTATTTTAGTACATTAAATATATCCGATACATTTGAACTAGTAACAGGTTGAAGAAACATGAATTGATAATCTAAAACCTTGATGCATTTGCAAGCATCTGACTTCCGACTTTTTTTTTTTATCTAGACTTACATACTACTAATTGAACGCATTTTCTACCACATCTTTGGACAGCTCCTGACCATTGCGGTGAAGTGTTTCCACTTGTTTCTGGGTGCATGAACGACCTAAGTTTAATTTTCTACTTTACAGCATCGACTCTGTTATTACATAAAAAAGTTTAAAAAAATCGTTTCGCTAGCATTTCGCAGTTATTTGTTTAGTTGGCTTCATAACGTTTAAACATTGCAAGTTTTTCAGTTTCTTTTGTTTTCACAAATTTGTTTTATGTCGAGCTTCTTTAATATTAATTTTTGTGTGTAATTATTTTGTAGTCCACGGTTTGCGACTTTTTCTAGCCACCCAATGTTTTGTATAGAAAACGACTTTCATAACTTTTTTGTTTTATTTACTCAAAAACAAGCCATGTGCGTTATCAGCGTTCGTTTCTTGAAGACATCGCTCCAGTACGAACAAGATAGTACCTGCCTGAAATAGTTCAGGCTATCAGGTAATTTATCCTGGAACTGTGCCCTTCACAGATAATTTAGTTTTTATTTGCAGCTTCCTTTTTATTTATTCGAGAAAATATACCCAAAAAGACCGCTTATATTGGCTATTACTACACCATATTTAGTATATAATCGATCGTAGCTTGTAATAAAGAGATCCAGTAATCTCGACGAATCAGTGATAATTCTTGTTGCAGTAATCGTATTCACATCCGCATGATTTGACCAGCGCATCGAATTGTTCTTTATATGCTGTCTCTAGTAAAATGTGAACATTGAAGTCGCCTCCCAGGTTTTTAGATTTATTATTATTTGCAAATAGAAAAAACTTCAAATAAAAAAAATGACCGCATCTCCACGTGGTGAAGGATGTTGATTGGGGCGAAGCTCTGGTGGTGCTTGTCTGCGTAGACGCTGAGCCGCAGCATGCCGAGCCTTTCGTTCGTTTTCATCCATGTCAGAAAGAGAATGTGTGGTATGGAACGTGGTTATATACGCATTTGAGCATTTGACCGCAGCTCCCTCTCGTCTATAAACGTTGAGCCAATGCATGCAAAGTTTAACACGATTATATACGCATTTGACCGCAGCGCCCTCTCCTGTATAGACGTTGAGCGGCTACATGCAACGTTTCATCCATGACATCCCCAGCTCTTGAGTTACTACATCATCTCAGAGCCCCCTACTCGTCCCGCAGTCGTGGCCGAGTGGTTAAGGCGATGGACTAGAAATCCATTGGGGTCTCCCCGCACAGGTCCGAATCCTGTCGACTGCGCAAACATTTTTTTCATTATTTTTTTTTTCATCTTTTTTTATCTTTTTTTTTTTGCCCTACATGAGCACGTGAGCTCACGAGCAGGATCACGAGCACTGGACGCCAGACAGATGGACGGACGGACGGACGGACGGACATGGCTAGCCCCTAAGGAGCTTCGCCCCTAAAAACTAAAAGTTTTCAATTGGCGGACGATAACTCGCGAAGCTCGTAAGTGAAAAAACCGGAGACCACGCACGAAGAAGGGGACAAACACGAGACGTTTTGTGTTTGTCCTCTTCTTTGTCCGTCGTTTCCGGTTTCTTTCAAATATGCGTAACACCAACCAACTCGCCTGTTTACTTACTCTTTCTTCAAGCTCGTAAGCTTCGTTTTATCTTGAGGATATATACGCACAAAGCAAATTCTCAAGCTAGCTTCATGTGATTTATACATTCCACATTCATCTGTTCACAATGGTACTTTAAAATTAAGTTATTTTTCCTTGGAGTAATCAAGGACTGGAATTCAGTACCCGATACTGCTGTGTCCTCTACATCGCTAAGTCCATTCTTGTGTCTGTTCATCATTCGAGGTTGAAAGTTTTGATCGGACGACTGTTTAGTTGTTGTTGTTCTTTTTACTTCTCTTAAGCTGTGTGTTTTTTTAAATGTTATTTTGCTTAAAATTAAGGAAATGAAGTAACACTTTCTCGGCGTATAGCCTCCAGTCAACTCTATACAGGATGCGGACATCCCTGAGCATATACAGGCCAGATTTTCTTCATTACTAGGAAAATCTTAATGACCTTACGACACGAAATTGCAGGCCCTTGCCACATGTAAGCAGAAAGTTACTCTGGGGGATCATATGCAGAGAAAGCATGCACTTCTACGGTTTTTATTGTACCTCTGCTGTTCAATGCAACTTTGAACTCTTTCAAAAGGCGTTCGGGAGCGAGCAGCTTCTGACGTGGAGTAGACATGAAGACGATGTTGAATGCTTCGCCGAATAAAAACCTGTCGTGGACCAGGAACGCCTACCATTAAAAATGTTTTCGCCCGTATGAGCTCCTTTGGTTTTGTTGAGTGTTGGCACAATACATAGATTCGCGTTAAGAACTAGGGGTGAATTCATCGAAGTTAAAATAAAAACTGCACTCCTAATTTTTTCTTTTCTTCAATACTGGTTAGAAGCGCTGCGAGACCTTATGGATGAATCCTGCTTGAACGACAGTTTAATATGTCAATTATACCAATACAGCAAACCCCGGTTCGCCCATTTTAGAGGGCCATTCGTGTAGCGCACAATCTCAATAGTTCACTAGCACTTGGTCATGCTAGGTTTCCCTGGCGACATCGCCTGCTGGGGCGAGAGGCGTGCGACAAGACAATGAAAGACCCTCTAGTACTTCATCTGCAACAATTAGAAGTGTGAGGAAGCCTGGATTGAGCACCAGCAGCATCAACGTCCTATCCTTTTACGATGCTTTAGCGCACGTTATAAAGCCATCGTGCACATCCGACAGCCAGTAAAAGCATCAGTTTCTGGTGCCCCAAGGTTTCCAAAAGAGGCTGACGGATTGTATACACTGGGTTATACAGTCACCACTGAAAAGTTTCATTCCCAGAGTCGCCTGGTTTGCATTGACCTCGAGCTCCTAGGTGTTCTCGAGGCAAACAGCCTGATCTTTCCTGGACTTCCGGAGTGAGTGGAAAAGTCACGATCTTAGTGCCCCATGTTAATGCGTGACACGGTAAGTCCATAGTGCGCGAGGTCTCGACGCTCACGTTGCAACTTCTCAGCTGATGAAAATATATTTGTTCTCCTCAGGCAAAGGCTGGCTTTCGTGCGTTTTTGCTAGCCAATAAGGAGGCTTTTATCCTGGCACTGGGCTACCTCCTTACTAAGCGTTCAGTATGCCGAAACATTAACAGCGAGCTTTATCTGCAGAGTCCCAAATGGAGTGCAGCACTAAAGAAGCGATAGTTAAAATTTTTGTTTAGAAGACGTAATACCTCACGTGACGTTACGGTGTCGAGTCGTGGTGTCACGTTACCTGACGTCACGGCGTCAAGTAGTGGTGTCACGTGAGGACACGCCAAGTGGCACATTGTCAAGTGACGCCATGGTTAAACACTGCTACTTGACACCCGGTCACAACCACACCGTTTGTGACGTCATACACGGGATATTCACGGAGAGACGGATGAAAAAATATCTTAGGGTAGAGGGTTCTGTTATTAAGCGTACGAAGCTCGAGCATGACAGTGATGTTATCGGTATATTTTATAACGAATGTTGGAGCAGCATAATGTATATTTTTATGAAGCAAGTAAAACTTTCGGAACACAGGCGTACAGTTCATTCTCATCGATTACACTGCGAACACTCTGTTAAGGTTCTGCGTGTTAAGCTGGACAACTAAATGAAAATGCCTCGTTTGTCTTTCCACTTCTGTGCAGCCACTCATTTGAAACAATTGCACCTCAAGTTTGATTACCTCAAACACTCAATCAACTAGCTGTTTAATTATGCTTAGGAGCAGCATACACGGCAGCACAAAAAAAGAAGTGCCATTTATTAGATGCACGATTGACGAAAGACACATATTGACCATCGGGAGAATAGTTATTTTAGTTATAAAATCAAAAGTTAAGCCAAAAATAAAAATTAAAATAAAAAATTACTATTTGGTCTTGCCGATTAATGGCATTTTATATAATATTTAATTATACCAAACCATCTTGTGGGTGATAAACAGGCCTTCTTAAGGTATGAAGCTGAAGTCGTTAAGGTTATTCTCCAACTTCTATCTTGCAAGTTGCCACTTAACGCAATTTAGTCAATTTTATTTTAAAACTTGTCTACTTTTTCAAACAATTGACCCTTTTCACAATGTCCGCGCCATTGCTTGCCCACCATTGTTTGATCACTTGCCCTGAACACGTATTGGACACCAGGGCTGTGTTAGTGTTCGACGAGGGCTCGAATCCAATCACACCTTCGTGCCCAATGAATGGATGGATGGATGTTAATGGCTATACCCTTTGTAACGGGCAGTACCTCGCGCCACCTAGCCTTAGTCTAAAAATGCTTAGGCAAGGCCAAGTAACGGCGACGGCGAATGTTGCTGGGTGGACTTTTGAAAAGGGTGTATTGGAGGCTTATACAGGGTAATACGTTTTAATGGAAACAGAATTTAAAAAAAGGACGCAAACTGCTAGCTGTCCGCCGTCTTAGCTGGCTATTTCTCGAGCTCGGTGGACATTAGCTGAGAAAATAATCACCATGGTAAGCTGGCTAATTAGCTCAAATTTGTTGGTTGACTTTTTTTTAATTATTCGTTTTAGGGGTAATCTTGCAATCACAGAATTGACGACAATTTCTATTAGAGGTCAGACCAATTAAGAGAAATTGCGAAAAGTTTATTGGTGTTCGAGATCTTTTTTAACACATTTTCACGTTTTTAGCTTGATTGGAAAATTGCGTGCATAAAAAGCGCCGGGAGCCCTGCCATCAATGACGCTTGGAAGAGTAACTACGTCTAGAAAAAAACTAATTAAATTTTGCAAATTATTTAAATTGGTCTGACCTCTAATAGTAATTACCGACATTTATGATTGCAACAAGAACCGAAAAACCAATCATTTAAAAAGTCAATTACGAAATTTTAATAATTAGTCAACTTACCTATGATAATTATTCCCTCAGCTAATGTCCGCCGAACTCGAGAAATACCTAACAGAGATGGCATTCAGCTGGCAGTTTTCGCTCTTTCTTTTTTAATTCTCTATTTATTAAAAATATCACCTTGTATAAAGGTATCAAGTAAACGAATGATTTAAGCATAAAAAAATTAAGCCCATAATTCAGCTCTGCCACATATAATGACGGCTGTTAATAAATCTTCGCACTGTACCCAATTATTCAAATACATTTGAGGCAAATCACGAACAATGATGAACGCAGGATATTCCGGTCTCTCAGATACCAGCCGAGGTTTCGTTTCGAACATGTATTGTAAGGTACAATGCCTTATTACTATTCACCATGCTGCTTTTTTTTCTTTTCTCTCATACATAACGCCTGCGTCGCTTTGGACATGCGCTTTTTCCCTTAGCGCGTGGCACCGTTCTGCGTCGAAGAGATCTTGGCAAAATCGCGATTACAGCTCTGCAGATGTTGCTTCTCCGCAGTTCAGCAGAGCGCGGTAAGAAGCCCTCTTAACAAAACTAAACCGCGCGCAAAACACACACACACACAAAAAGAGTGAAGAGCCTTTTTGAATTTTTGAGTACAAACAGTGTTTGATAGGCAGATCAAATCGAATAGCACTTTATTCGAGGTGATTCAAAAGTTTTGAATATTCGCGCAGGTGTACTCAAGCAATGTCAATGCAAATTTCTCACTATTTGTCGAAGTGTCGGCTGTAAGCCTTTGGGTTTAGTTTGGAGCAAATGGCGCAGTAAACACATCACTGGTAGCATCAGCGTCATCAGTTCACCTATTTTGTTTGAAGTATGAAGAATATGGTGTGAACTGGAAACCAAAACAGTGATTTTTGTCGAGGTTCAGACGTACATTGGCCCATTGTAATGAACGAACATTGACAGTGATAAACGGGATACTCCCGTTCGTCCATAGTCCAAGAGTAAAAGAAGCAGCTGAAGGGGCCTTTCAGAACCACTAACCTCGCGCTCTGACAAGCTTTATTAGTAAAATACCGTCTTTTCTTTTTCCCTTGTGATTTTGAAATCTAGAGTTTTTCGGATAAATCCGAATTGTCGAAGCTTTTACCGGCGAGTGGCTTTCGGATTTTATCGGTTTTATCCGAAAACATGGCCCTAGATAACTTATAGCCCTGCGCTAGAGTTGTCAGTGCTTAGGGGACGTGCTGAGCCTCAGGCATTGTTTAAATTCACTATATTTTTTCACCAAAGAAAGTGAACATGAATAGGACGAGGCGGATTTATGGGTCAGGATAGAGGCGGGGGAGGGGGGGGGGGGGGTGACAAGTTTATTTATCGTTACCAATGGAAGTGACGTCACAGACGAAGTTAATTGCCGTTTCACCAAGAGCGAGGCATTTCTTCATAAAGAAAGACTGATATCTGTCATTTTTTATAATAACAAAAATTCACCTCGATGTTCATGAATGTGATTTAGCTTGGAAAGACCCTGCTCCCAGGCGTTAATTTTTTGCGAATCGTTGGAAACGCAATGTTCACGTAACATTCCTTTCAATTCGCATTCATTTACGCCGAAGTTAATTTCGAGCATGAATTCTTAGAATCGGCAGTAAACTCACAGTTACATCGTTGACAGAAAGAGCAAATGATTAATGCCCCCTTGGTGACGTTAGAGCAAAAATATCAAGATATAACAATTATATTATTAATTTGGTTTACTGCCAGAGCATTCGTCCGATAAATGTTTCACTTCCTAATAGAGCTTGAGAAACTCTCCCACGAATTTAGTATCGCGCTGCATCCAACAGAAAAATAAAATGCGCGCAAACCTTTCCCCATTTATCGTGTGCGCGAATGCGCGGGAATCCAGCCCTATCATGTCGCGGCCATGCCAAGTAAGTGATCTCCACGAATATGTGTACGTGAAACATTTTGACGGTAAACTTCCACTGCTAGAATGGGACCTCTATTGCGCATAACGCAGTAGTGCTAGATGACCGCACGCAGGTACGATGCTCATCCTTATCAAAACGGGCAAAGGTGAGAATTGAACCTTAATTGAACCCAGGATCCCCTGACTTTCCCGACGTTACCTTTCGCTCCAGGGGCTCCGAGACTCCGAGAGCTAACGCGCTTGACCACCGATACTCCCTACGATAAGTTGCCAACGAGATTTACGATCAAAAAGGGCATAGAAAGAGCCCGCGCCTCCACTCTCAAAATATAAGCGGAGACGCACACGTTATTTTGTTCTGGCTGGAGCGACCCCTCAGCTCTGCCCTCCTGAATGGCAGCGAAATCGATTCAATTAATTAAATTCGAAAGGAAGCACCCTGTATATTACACGCGCAGACTCCCAACCCCGTTCTTATAATGCGGCTCTACTCATCAGTTCCACAAAGCGGAGATCGTACTCCGCTTATAGTTAACGGTTGCTTGGGAGGGCGGCTTGAGGTCCCTGGGTGGGATCGACGGAGAGGCAGCATTAATCAAGCGCATTGCATCAGGGGGGGGGGCGGCGGTCGGCATCCCACCTTCGGCGGCACCTTCGGCAGGGGTCCCTCTCCTGCTCTCCCCTGGGCCGCTGTCTTCTAAAGAAGCCATCTCGGCCGGAGGAATGCTTCCCGCGGCCGTCCACTTCAACGCGCCGACTTTCCCCGCCGCTTCATTCTCCGGGGCCGCTTCTCCTCGATTCTTATTTGTTTGTTTCCATCCGAGTTGGCGGCTTCTCGCCGGGGTTTGCTGTGAAATCGTTCTCGCCGGCGGTCGTTACGGGGTGTGGCCGCGGAAAAATGATGTCGTGTTCCTAACTGCCGGGGAAATGGCGTCCTGTCCGCGGTTCGGCCGGCTGGTCGAGGAGCGGAGGCCGGGGCGGGGAAGAAGGACGCCGCTGAGGTCGTGCATCTTGCGATCTGTCCCGCTTCGCCCCCCCCCTCCGGGATCAGTTCAGCCCCGGCGATTATACTGCTCGCGTCTCTTCTTTGATTGGGTCTCGAAAAAGAGGCATCGACTGGAATAAAAAGGGGCCGATACGTTGCCTTTCGTATTCTCGTTTAATTAGGACTGCTGTAGTCGCGACTTTTAGCGATGGTGGCGCACTACCATGTGACTACCACATTAACTACTTTGCGTATGATCGACTTCGTTATAGAGGTCCTTAATTACGCCGTAGTGGAGAAATTTCAGGTCAAGCTTTAGTGTAGAAACCCCCGTCAGACGGGTACGTTAAACGCCTTGAGAACGAACTAATCGGCGAGTCACTTCTCGATAATAAGACCTTTGAAGGCATATTGTGCATCCGCCTGACAGGGGTTTAACAGAAATTACATTAGTTATGTAACATTAACCTAACCGCATACTACTGCTCCGCATTGATCATACTATAATCAGTGACAGCTTAAAGGAGGACAGAAATTTAAAAAGAAAAAAAATGTTCAGGGGCCTAATTGGGACACTATATTTTTTTCCACGGGAAGGAGGGCCAACTGGCCAGACCAGCCCAGGTCCTGCGGACCAGTTCTGACTGGTAAACAGGGCCAGGATGGCGGCGCACGACCATGGCATCCTGGACTAAGGGAGTCATCCACCTGGGGACGACCAACAAGCTTTCGTCTGCTCAAAATTTAATAAAGCTAATTGGCTCCTATTTTACAAAGAAAAAAAAAAAGGAATCAGCAAATATTTACGCCACCATCGCAATTTAGGTGAAGATCACGGCCCGCTCTAAGCCCCGTCCACAGATCAGGGGCACACTCCTATAACTACTGGATTGACTTGGCTGACAGGTCGAACATGCTCACACGCTTAGTGTATCCCTTTCGCGACGTCCGGTGCGTGTAGTGGGGCGTCTGACACCGCCTGCTAGTCGTGTGAGCGGACGAGTGGCAGCCTCCGGCATCGTCGGCTATTTCACCACCGTTTATTATCGTCTGCAACGCCGGTAAGATGCGGCCATGAAAGCTGCGCGTCCGCGTCCGCCGTCGCTTGCGTTCGTCTGCTGTTTCGCCCCTGTCTAAAACCGCCTGAAACGCCTGAGAAACGACCATGCATGAAAGCGCCGTTCTATCGTTTCATCGTCCACGAACCACGGTCAAATACACGCGTCTGTCAGCGTGTGTCCATGTGCACAAAAGGCAACCCAAAGGGCTAAACATATCGACAGAATAAATATGCAATCATTTTAGCAGTTCTGTTCTTGTATTCTTGCGTAGTATCCGCGAGCAAGGTGGGTGAGAGTCAAGACGTACAATTAAAGGGATACTACAACGAAAATTCGACGCTTATTTCTTGGTTTATTCGTGTTCAAGGGAGCATAATCACATCAGACACACCAATCTCCTGTTGAAAAAGACACAAAGAGGAATTTTAAATCGAATTAAACGATTAGCAAAGAGCACCTGGCGGATGTCGCTGACGCCTCGTTTGCAATACCCGTCTAGGAACCTTGACAGGTAATGGCGATAACTGTCTCGCCTCTGGACACAACGATAGAAGAGCTGAGGGAGGAACTCCCCTCATCCCGAGACTCTCTTTTTTGTGTGTCCCAGAAGTCGCTATTGTCCCTCTACAAAACTATAGAAGATTAACCCGCCACTCAAAATTCGTACAAAGACAGCATTGGGGTAACTTGCGGTGGCCACATCGCTGGTGTGCTTCGGCTGCTTCCAACGGATGCTACCAGCCATCGGGGCCTATCCGAGACCGTGTGAATGTCACGTGACCTTAGAGAGAGGGCAGAGCGACGCGTAGAAAGCGTATAACGGGCGACGTCCACAGAGCGGGATTGGCTGGGATAGCTCGCAGCGTCGGCTGCGTCCGAACGTAAGGTCCCGAGACAAACTACGTCACGATTGCTGCGGATGTGACGTGGCCTCCGCTGGCTGCTCTACGAGCGTTTGCCAGAGTGGGCAGTTGTTAACAGACAAATACAGCCATCAGGCTCAAAATACAAACGTGCGATTGTCATTTAGGAATATTATGGATCATATTCATCCTATTTCTGAACACGACGGGTATATTTCAAATTTCGTTGAAGTGTCTCTTTAAAACACGACCTAAAAATATTCTCTCCGACTAGCCAGGTGCACTGCTCAAAACTTGAGAGCCCTACCGAAGGAAAATAATGAAAATATACCTGGACAAACCTGATGCGAGGCGAACACCCGATTGCTTCCAGCGAAATAGCTCGCGAACTCTTACCTGTGTAGGTTACGTCTCAGTACTGAACTCACAACGGTTGCACGATTATCAAAGTAAAGGGGCCGCTTTTACGGGATCCGAAATTTTTATTTCATAAAAACGCGCAATCGCGTTTTAATGTTTATGATAAGTTCTACGTGGATGGCAAACAGCACGTCGATTCAGTACAGTGTGACGAGGTTATTTTGCTGGGGCAATTTCATCCTGAAAAAAGGTCTGAACAAGAGCATATGGCAACTTGCAACCAAAAGGGATATATGTAGCATTAATTCTTGCTAATTTTCGTAGTCTCGTTTCTAAACAAGAGGATGTGGCTTCCACTGTTGATGATACCAATGCCGAAACAGTAATTGGCACAGAAACATGGTTAACTCCCCAAGTGCTCAACGAGGAGCTCCTTCTGAGTGAATCGTTCTATCTGTTTCGTAAAGATCGTACATTTTCAGGAAAAGGGGGGGGGGGGGGGATGGGTCCCCGTTGCTGTTAGCAAATTTATTACTGGGGTACCGATCTCTGCAGATAGCGACCTAGACAGAGTTTGGGTCCGATCAGAATTCGCTCGTTCGCGACTTGTTCTTGGCGCCTGTTACCGCCCACCGGGACGAGAAAGCAGTTGTTAAGAAAAATGTTTTGACTGCATTGAAAGTATCTTATATCTCCACCCTGATTCTTGTATACTGTTGGGCAGGGACTTCAACTACCCCGGTGTTAACTGGAAAGAAGAAAAATTTTAAACATTATGTTCAAACCCAGTTGAAACATCAAGTTTTCTTGATACAGTAAGCGTTTTAATATTTTTCAAGTCGTGACTCAGCCCACCAGAAACAATGCTACTTTAGACTTAATTTTTGTATCTTCCCCATATGATATTAAGTCAGTTAATGTTCATGATTAAATTAGTGACCATAATATTGTTTTTGTTGAAACGCGACTTCCAATTGAGTATAGAGTTGCAGCACCAAAACTTATGTATGAGTAAGATCGACGAAAACGCCCATGTTGATCCTCTTCAAGGTTTCGAATCTACATACCTATGTAATTTTGATAATATATCTTTTGAAGCAACAACAAATGCTGAACGGCCGTGGTTTACTAACAAACTAAAGAGATTGTCCAACAAAAGAGAAACGTGTGCTTTCGAAATTAAAGTTA
>JAZHYW010069117.1:0-10143 GCA_037355805.1 Ixodes ricinus
AAACCCGACAGTATTTTACATAATTCCAAATCAACGCAATTTCTCTGCAAGAAAAGTGGCACATGATGATTCAAACATCATCATGCGCATAATACTATTTGTGTTGCGTGCGTGCAATCGTGTACCACTACTATGTGATCCACAAGATCGCAGTGATCTGGAATGTTGTCACTTCTGGTATCCGGTGAAACATCGTTTTGATGTCTCCACGCCGCTGGAAGTTGTTTACGAAAAATATCTGATTGGTCACACATTCTTGTTTTGCCTCCCCTATATTTTCTCGCATATTTCAGGTTGAAATGTTTTATTATTTTTCGTCCCGCGTTCCAGTACGGAACTCACGTAACTGAGCAACGACAGGAAATAAAGAAACGTCTATAAACACAAACCTCAAATATATTGTTTGGGATGGCGCGTTATGGAACAACGTCTTTCTTTTCGTCTCGATTAAATCCAATCTAACAGACACATTATTTGGTATATATATGTACTTCACTATGTACTTGCTCTGGCTCAACTACCGGCAACCAGTGTGTTTTCAACTGAATATGTAAACTATAAAATGGTTAGCGTTTCATCTTTAAGTATTCAGAAAAAAATGTTTTCTCAATGTCCAATATCCAACAAGCACGAAAAATCGACCAACCTCCGAAAGAACAAGCAAACTATGTCTCAAAATTTGTTTGGGACCCTTTCGTCAGGGTGTGGGCTTGGGACCATTATGTCTGGGACCATTTTGACCGGGACCATTTTGACCGGGACCATTTTGACCGGGACCATTTTGACCGGGACCATTTTGTCTGGGACCATTTTGTCTGGGACCATTTTGTCTGGAACCATTTTGTCTGGGGCCATTTTGTCCGGATCCCCCCTCACCCTTCTAATCCGATTTCCTTCCCCACTGCATTTTTGTAGGTATCCGCAGGCAGTGTGTGATATCGCCAGGATGACTTTTAAAGGATTGGGGAAAAAGAAACTAAAAACACTCACTCCCACCTTCCCTACCGGCGAGGGAGAAGCCATTTCTCCTCTGGCCAAACCTTGTCGGCGTTACCCCAATGCCGGGAGACAGGATTCAGACTTGGTGCCAGCGCCACGTGGGAGGGAGTCCCAATTTTCTTCTGTCCCGCCTGTTCCCAGCTGTGCTGAGTGGTTAAGTGTCATTTAATTCTACCTAGATCGTTTCTATCAGTCTTCTAATCTGCTTTGTTATTGTAATGCCCTTATCATACATTTTTTATTAACGTCTGCAAACCCTAGCGCCTGGCCAAATCCGTCAGCCCAGACAAGTAGGGTGGTTCCTCCATATCTCTAAGATGTGTCTCTGTCAGTCTATACGCTACAAAAGTTTCATAATTTAATTTTCCGGCAGTCTCTACCCATTTCTTTCTAGTTCTGCCCCCTGCATGTTTATAAATCCTGTATTCAGCTGCTTCTTTTTCTCTTTTCTGAGAGACTTCCCCCACCCCATTTAGACCCTGACTTACCCAAGGGTTCTGTCAGCTCCCAAAAGAGCCTTTGCTGTACCAACCATCTTTTGTCCCACCCGCACCCCCGTCAGCTCCTCACAGTGAATGCCGTCTCGGCCTAAGGGGGCGACTGCACTTTCCTGATATACCTCACTGTTCCATGCATGATTTCATAGCCATTCTTGGAACTAAGCCTCTTGATGGTCCTCTCGGCCTCTTGGACTGTCCTCTCTGTCCCCACTCCTCGGTCCCTGACCCCCGGAATGTTGCACATCAAAATGCACACCACCTCGAAGGTTACAGTCCTCGTCTGCCTCACATTCTCCACGATGTGGGTGGTCAGTTCCCCACCCCTTCTGCCGAGGACATAATTTAGTCCGGCGTGAACTACTACCAAGTTTTCAGATTAATCTGGTAAGGGGCTTTACGGGCAACATTGGAAATTGCACTTGCTGCGACGTCACGCAAGGGCATGCCATTGCTGGCCATACTGACGATCTTGCGTGAGGTATGTACACATACGATGAAGTAGTGACTATGTGTAGAAATTGTTCTGCAATCTGTGGGGGTTTTTCAACGCAAAGTTTCTAAACCCATACAATGAGTGGAAACTAGTGCTGTGCCGTAGGCTGCACGAACATTACCAGAAACAACTGCAGCGTCTTCCACAACCCGTTTTCCGAACAAGTGACCTCATGCAAGCAATCGATCCAAGCTGTGCATCGCGGTATGATGTGCCCAATGAGAACAACTTCTCGAAATGAGCGTACTGCCGCTTCGTGTATGCGCGCGTGGGTTTATCTGCTTGCGCCGCAGCCACGAGTGATTGCTTCGTAGCTGGGGCGCAAATGTGAATATGTGCATACTGCCGCTATGTGTATGCGCGGTGCGGGTTTATCTGCTTGCTGGGACGACGTCGATGATGACGTCGACATCCTAGAGGACGACGTCAAAAGCGACATCTAGGACGACTTCGAGAACGACATCCTAGAGGACGACATCAAACACTATGTTTAGGATGACCTCTCGGACGACCTCAAGGACGACATTTAAGACAACGTTCTAAATGTCGTCCTTGAGGTTGTCCTAGATGTGGACGTCCTGTGTATGGCGTCCTGTGTATGTGTATATGCGGCATCACGCCGCCGCGTAGCACATACGCACAGTGCATTCAAGGCCAGATAGTGTATCGCGAAAACCGGGTGAAGTAGCTAAGTACAGTCCAATCCACTTATAACAATCAGTTTCTAGGGTATCTGAACTAGAAACGACCAGTTTGTAGCCCAGATACAACAATGATCGGTTATAACAATTGAATTTTTGAGTTTTCTCATTATCATTATGTAGTGCTATCGCATGAAAAACATGAAATATGTTTGTCACACCTTATATTTGTAGATTTCACAACCTGAAAGCTAGATGAAGAGGCCAAGTGCCATGGAAGGTATGTCTGCAGCACTGCTGTCAAGAACCTTGCAGATGATAGCAAGCGAGTAATTTTAAACACCGCGCACGAAAAATAAAAACTACAACGAGACATGAAAAAAGAATGATGAAAAGCCAAAGCAGCTGCAAGATCAGGAACAAGTGCCTCTCGTCAATGATGTCACGACGCAAGGAAAAGTCAAGGAAGTCATCTACCAGAAGCGGCACTATGGACATGACATGAATGTTGGACACCTGACGCTGACAGACTAGGAAAGAGCAGAAATTGCCAGCAACGTTTCAGGGATCCCATTGTGGCCACATGAGATTTGCAATATGCGATATGAAAGGAACTCCACGTATTAGAATATTGTTTATCGATTTGTACGAAAGCATTTAGCATATCAGTTACTAGCACAATACCTGGGATATGTAGGATGACACAAGAATCATCTGAATCAAAGCAAAGCAGCAGTCGCCCAACAACACATCGGCTATGCAGCTAAATAATATACCATGTCTTGACTGTACTCTACTACTCAGGAACGATGTCCCAGGGTGTCCCCATAAAGGCCATCATGAAGGACATCAGGACTTCCATCAGCGAACCACTGCAACCGCTTCACCTCCTCGAGCACTCACAGGTTCACAAAATTCCAGAGGGAGTTCAATATCACAACGAGAGATGCCATCAAGATGACGACACAAGTGTTGGAATATGGGTCCAAGCAATAACGAGCCAAGAGGACAGCCTGTTAGAGCTTTTCAAGCATCAAGGTATGTTGATAGCTAGGGTAACACTTTTGCTGTTCCACATGGTACCTTATTTCGTTTCTTGTTGGTAAAGTCAGTTGCACTATTTTAAGCTGGATAACCTCTTGACAAGTATTCAAAGTGTGCAAGCAGAAAAATATGAGTGGCATGCTTTCATGGAAATACAACATTGCTCTAGGTATCTTAGTACTGCTTCAATGTATTTATGTTAATGCTTCTGAATTATCGCTCACCACTCTACATACGTATTACAGATGGCTGATCCACTGGCCGACTGAGTGAACGAGATTTCGCCTGGTCCTGGTGACTGAACCCCAGCAGGTAATGCCCCAGAAGCATGGAACTGACAAGATATGCATTGACTCTAATCAAGGTATGTTTGCAATGAAGTATACATCTGTAGTCTCGCGGGTGCTACTATATATCCTGCTCTGTATATTTTTTTGCGGAGTTGCAAGTGTATTTACACAATTATAACTCAACATTATTGTAGGTTGACCACCCCACTTCTGCATGTGGGGAAATGAAAATAAATTTGACAGAAAGTTGAGAAAAATAACCTCGCACTAGAAGACCATCGCTTCTTCAAAACATTGGATCTCATGGTCGGCACAAGCTGTCTAGCGAATAGCAATAGTAAACAAACTGGGGAACTTTGGATAGCTGGGTTGTTCTGGCTCAGTCAGCTGTGGCATTGATTCGCTGTGATAATAGATCGACCCCCTCGTTCTGGTTTTTTCATCTTAAAAGAATGGTTTAAACAACAACCATGTAAAATTGTATTCTTAATTTTTTTTTCTTACTTCCATGGAAGTCGGAACCCACTAAGGAGTGTGTAACAACTCACCTGCCGGAGCAACTAGCCCCGAAAATGGATGGCGCTCCAGTGTCGAGCCTATCCCCGGCCGCTTTCGGCAGATGCACGGAAACAAGGGGGTGCTAAGCTGCAGCGAGTAGGAGGGCCGCTGCGGTGAGCGTTGAAGGTGTCGGGCGTGAGCCCGCCTGGAGCCGCCGCTGGTGCACATCTTGGTGGTAGTAGCAAATACTCAAGTGAGAACCTTGAGGACTGAAGTGGAGAAGGGTTCCATGTGAACAGCAGTTGAACATGGGTCAATCGGTCCTAAGGGAAAGGAGATTCATCAAAGCGCGGGTGAACGGCGGGAGTAACTATGACTCTTGTCATAGTTACTCCTGCCTTTGCACGTAGTGGCCGCCGCTAGGCGAGCGAACCTTAACGGGGTGCTTCCCTGGTAAGCTTGTCTACAACGGGAGCAATCGCACGTCTCCTGTGCGATTGCTCAGAGACGTGCGATTAAGTAAGTAAAGAAACGATGAAAGTAGTGGTATTTCACTGGCGGCACGGCACAACCGCGAGGGTTCACCGGCCTCCCACTTATGCTACACCTCTCATGTCTCTTCACAGAGTCAGACTAGAGTCAAGCTCAACAGGGTCTTCTTTCCCCGCTGATTTTTCCAAGCCCGTTCCCTTGGCTGTGGTTTCGCTAGATAGTAGATAGGGACAGTGGGAATCTCGTTAATCCATTCATGCGCGTCACTAATTAGATGACGAGGCATTTGGCTATTACAATAAATTTCCGCCGAAGGCGGTAGTTCGGAGATAACGGAGAAATGTGTGGAGGAGAGTCGGTTTGCCTGGATGGCAAAGGCAGTGCAGCATTGCTGCAGTTGAATTGACATCTCCTGCCCTTGTTCCAGACAGAACCGCTAGTGTGCGTACTCTGCCCGGAATGGAAAAATTGAAAAGAACACAACGAGAAAACTAAAACTCCAGAACTCCTTCAAAAATCGGCCAAGCCTCCCGTAGAAGTAACAAAATTCGAAACACGAACAAAACGCAGGAACTGCAAAGCCCGCTGGCAAGTATGCCAAGCGAGCGCAAAAAATTTAAAAAAAAATGAAAGAAAAGGGTGGTGGGTGAACGTCCCGACCAACCCAGATGAGTGATGGAGCTATGGCCTCATGAATCTGTTGAGGCAGATGAGGGAACCGACCAGGGCACGTGAAGCGAGCCAGGCCATATCCCACTTGGGGATCCCTAGACTGGCTCCACCCCGGACGGTTCCTCGTGCAGAGCATGCTGCGGGCTCCGAACGCCAAGCCGACTACCGACGCGACCTTATCAGGGTACAGTGGTCGCAGGCAGTCGTACTTGGCGCTCTTGGAGTCGCACATCCTCTGCAATGACTGTGGACGATCGTCCCATGAGACGGCGACGTCAGCGATGATGATCCTGTCGCCGTCTGAGATGATGATGTCAGGTTTGAGCCGGACGCCCTCCGGGCTCGTGATGAGTTTTTCTCTGTGGATGATTGCCTGTGGATTATGTTTGCTCACAAGCCGGCATACTTGTTTGCATATGAAGTTATGGCGCTCCATCCTCGGGAGTTTGATAGATGAGCACTCCTGGAGGATATGAAATGGAGTTTCCAATGACTGGTGACACCTCCTGCACAGTCGGGCGGACGGGTCCGCGTCGTGAAGATGGAGCAAGGCGTTGGTCGGGTAGGTGTTGGTCCGCAGACGCAACGCCTTGATGCGATCCCCGTCCTTGAGGTGCCTTGAGTCATGCTGAAGCCAAGTGTTCCCCAGGGCCTGATCTTGATGGGCGAACAGGTCCCTGTTCTTGTATGGCGCCTGAGTGTCCCTCCACCACTCCTTTCTGGACTGTCCAAGGGCGGCGGCCAGTTCCTTGGCGTCAGTGAGGTCGGGTGGCACTCGCAGCTGGGAGGCGAGGCGGCAGTGGTAGGGTCCCAGTGTGGTGTTGAGGAGGTGGTCGATGGGCCGGCTGCCCAGGCGAACCAGGCGAGCTAGAGCCTTCAACTGCACCTCCTGGGCCACCCTCTCTATGTTTAGGCATCCGAGCCCCCATCCCGAGCTGCGAGATGCATGTGTGTGTTGGGAAATGACAATGGGAGATGGAGTAATGTTTTGATGCGGATGCGGAGTGATTTGTCAATGGCGGCCGAGTCTCCGGATGAGCCCAAGATGGAGGAAGCTGCGTATAGATATTTGGGCATGATGAGGGTGTTGATGCAGCGCAGCTTCTGAAATGGTTTGAGCGACGATGATTCAATGAGAGTGAGGTCGTCTTCGGCATGTTGAGAATGAACGACCGGCCGCTTGTTGATGAAAAAGTCGATACCCAGGTATCGGATGGGTGAGTTAATGGGTGTTGAATGGACGGGGTGCCCGCCACGGTGATTGATGGGAGGTCGTAGGTGATTGCCACCGAGGATGCCCTCCAGCCAAAGAAAATGGTTTTGGCTGGGTTGAGGAGAAGGCCCACCTCGGCCAGGTACTCCTCGGTGGACTTCAGTAGGGATTTGAGACCTTCGTAACTCGATGAGGTGAGGATGAGGTCGTCCGCGAAGGCGAGTGCCCCGATGATGGAGTCCCCGACGTCCAGGCCGGCAGAGTCACGGTTGAGGTTCATGAGCAGGGGGTCCAGAACGCAGTTAAACAGAAAGGGCGACAGGGGATCCCCTTGCTTAATCCCCTGTCTAACGGGAACCCTAACACCGTCCGTGATCCCCCTGACCAGAATGATGTAGATGAACCTGCGTAGATGTCACGAACCACCTCGATGTAGTGAGGTGGCAGTCCCCTTCCTGTGAGGACTTCAATGATGGCGTTGTGACTGACAGTGTCGAAAGCCTTCCGGACGTCGAGGCTCAGGCTAAAGAAGCTTTGCCGGGCTTGCTTCCTCGCCTTCATGAGCGCCTGAAGAATGATTATGTTAGATGATGCGCTCCGGTCGTCCCCAAATCCACCCTGTAGTTCGTGGAATTCGTGGTCTTGTGAGAATCGCCGGAGCAGCGCCCTGGTGTAAAGGCGCAGTAGGATTGATGAGATGGTGATGGGACGGAAGTCCCCCCGGTAGTGGCCGAGCGGGACTTGGGGATGAAGACAGTCTTGGCGACCTTCAGCTCGTCAGGCAGTGTGGCGAAGGCCAACCAGTTCGTGAAGATGATGGCGAGGATGGCTGGTGGAATCTTAACCACCTCCTTTAAGGTTAGGCCATCGGGACCGGGGGCAGTCTTCGCGCCGGTGTCCTTAAGCACTCCCCGGAGCTCTCCGCCGGTGAACGGCCCCAGCTCTATGTTTAGTGCAGGGTCGGATGTTAGGACCCTGGCTACCGGTTTTGATGGCGTGGACATGAGGGGGTCGTAAACCCGGTGGAGCTCCCCGAGGAGGACTGCCGGGTCAGCCCCGTCCAGCCGTAACTCGTCAACCAACACCTTAGGTCCCAGCGTGTACAGACGCTGATGCTCTGCGTAGCGCTCCCGGCGGCGCTGGTTGCGGTTCTTGGCTGGAGGTCGCTTCTTCTTTTCTTCCTGCCCCCGGTGCCCCCTTCCTCGCTGATGATACGTTAAAGTGAGTCATGATGATGTTGACTTCGGCCATCCCTGCTGGTCGGTTAAGGAGTGCCTCCTCGAGGCTGGCGCTGTTGATGCCACCTCTCCGCAGTTCCTCTCTTATCTTCAAGGGGTCCAGCAACCCTTGAGCGATTGTGACCGTGGATCCTGGGTTAGGCTGGGGACGCACAGGGACCGGTCCGGCGCCGACCGGTTGGATGGGCACCGGGTGCCGGGGACCGGGTCCTCTTGTGCCGCCGCCTTCAGGTTCTGCAGGATCTCCTTGTATCTCCTTGTATTTCGCTGCCCTGTGATCCCCTGCCAGGACCGGGTGGTAAATGTCCTGGCAAGAGCAACGTTCATGTGGATCTGGTCCCCGCAGGCGATCTCGGCCCTGGCCAGTGCCGTCAGTTCGGAGACGGTCCACCGCGCGTGAAGGTTGAATTCTGCTGGTGGAGGGGAGTTAGTGGTCTCGATGCTAGGTGTTAGCTCTGCAATGTTGGAGTTAGCAGATGGAGCAGGAACGGTGACAGTTGGCAAGGTGTCGGGCGTGTGGCCGCACGGTGATGAAGCTTGAGATGGAGGTGACTGATCGTTTCCTCGTCCCCTGGCGAGCTCTCTGCCCATCGCCTCCGCGTACTGGGTCGTCTGGCGATGGTCCCGGACGCTCTGCCATGCTCTGTGTGGCAATAAAGCGGCGAGCTCCTCGTCCCCGCGCATGCACAAAGGTGCCTGTAGCTCGCACAGCACGAGCGCCTCCGTGTCTCTAGCTGTCCAGGGCCTTTCTTCCTGCGCGGGGGGATGTCTCGGGGGTGATCGGGGTTGGAGACTGAAGCATGGATATCCCACTTCGCCGCTGTGGTGCGTGGTCCGGCGATGGGCGTTGGGGGTGTATGTGCCTGCGGGCTGGAAGATTCTTGAGCTGGTGGTAGTGGCCCCCCGGGAGTGACAGTGGGGGGCTCGCTCTGTGCAGGAACCCTGGTGTCTGGCCGAGGTAGCCTGCGTCGCATCTGCTCTTGTAGCAGCAAGTCTCTGTACAATTTCCGCCCCCTGATGCCCTTGATCGTTTGCCAGGGTACGCCTGTGTACCCCTTGGCCAGTTCTTTGTTAACGAACTTCTTGTTGGCGGGCATCGATAGTTCTTGAACCGCCAGCGTCCTGACGTCCTCCGTTGTCCAGTCACCTTCTGGCGGAAGACGCAGGGCGGGGGTGCTTGTTGTGAAAGGTGTCGACCTGTCAGCCCCCTCGGAGTCCCGGGAGTACTGTGGGTGCTCCTCTTCCTTGATGTCACTAGCAGGGGAAGGAGTGGGACCCTGTGGACGCTCGCTGTGTGCCGCACTGCGCGAGTCGGTGCTCGTCGCGGCGGTGGAGGCGGATGATAGTGATTGGTTCTTACGACACCTAGTGTAATGAGATGACATGGAGGTGCTCTTGGTGTATGTTTTGGCGAGGCAATGGGAGCACCTCCATATGAAGTGACAACTATGAACTTGTTCATAGTGCTCCCCAGAGAAATGCGAGAGGTTAGTCGTTTGTCGCACAGGTGGCAGATGATGTCCTCTGGGGGATATAGCCTCTCGATGTTGGCTAACGCGCTAGGTGATTGATGAGTCCCTGACATGCTGAAGTGAGTGATGGAGAAAAAAAAAGGGTGACACTACTTCCCCAGCCGCTTGCGGCAAGGGAATTTTTGAAGAAGGGTAGGCTGTGAGGCCGAGGGGAATGCCTGGTATTGTGGCCTGTGCTGTACAGGCCACGGTAACTTGTTAACACTGTACAAAGTTTTCCAGAACACTAGACCATAAAAGTCCGCAGACTACGCCACTACGTGTAGTGATCCCAGCTAGTGGTGCCCCGCGTAGTCATGGAGTGTAGACGATGTCTACAGGGCTGCATGCCGAAGCACAAAAAAAAAGAAAAAGAACTACATTTCTGCGGCCATGTGCCGAACTACGCTCATTACGACCGAAACCCCCTGAAATATTGTTAAAAGAAAAGGAAAGAAAAACTTCGGTGGTTAACCACCCAACACTTAAAAAAAAAAAAAAAAAAAAAAAAAAAGGGTTAGATCGACAGAGGGGGTGAAATCCACGTGGTGT
>JAZHYW010069118.1:0-14680 GCA_037355805.1 Ixodes ricinus
ATAAATCACTTGGTGCTGCAAAAGTTCAAAGTAACAATGAGAAGGGGGGTTATAAAGTTAGACCAATATAAATTCAAATAGGTCACAGTTACTCAACGTTATCAATATGTCAATAATCCAGATATTAACTCAGTCATGTGACTAATATATCGGGGAAAAGTAAAAAGTAACCACTGAGTTAACTTAGTTAATTTAAAGTCCGTTGCGTGAATAGTAACACGGATTAATCAAGGGAGTAATCAAACTCTTAGCTGAACTTATATGATGTCGTCTTTGTCAATTATAATTCAAAGTGATCGACTGAGTAACGAAATGTCAGCTTCTATAAATTTGTTTTTGTCAATATTTGCCATGGAGCCAAAAAGTAATCAGAATATAAAAGGAGCTCCTGGGAAGTTATATTTTGTCAATAATTCCTCGAAGTAATCAAGAAAGTGATAAAATGTTTGTTAAACTTTTATTACGAAGATTGTGCTGCGCATAGGTCGAAGTAATAGAGGAAGAAGCGATTTTAAGTCAGCGGTGTCAATCATAGCGAGAAGTAATAAAAAGTGTGATCACAAATTACAATTGTACTTACGTCATCTGACCTGCATCAATAATAAGTTGAAGTGATAAGAAAGAGTAAGCAAAACGTCAGTGCAGCTGAGGTCAAGTGCGCTACTAATAACACGAGGTTACCAAAGAGTAATGCACATGTTAATCGTGCACTAGTAACTCCAAGTGATCAAAATTGTGATCAGGATATCATTGGTCTCGAAAACAATCTAAGTGTATCAATAATTACTCGAATTTATTAAAAGTGTAAGCGAAACACAACCACTGACGACAAAAGCCTGCATGTATATTTTGGGGATTAAATTGAACGGCCCCGGGATTAAATCGGGTAGCGCTGGGATTAAATTTAATGGCACTTGGATTAAATTAACCATTATGCGGATTAAAAGGAGCGGGGGAAACCTGTAGTTCCTTAACCACGTTTTCTCCTGCGTCCCACTTACAGGGCTCAGGCCAGGAAGGATCCGACGCCCGTGGCGATGCCGCGAGTCGATAACGTCGCGTGCAGTTGCCAGCTGTACGGCGTCCATAAGAACGGCACGAAGGTCGGGGCGCTGCTGTACGCCTTCAACGACTCTCTGCCGGACGAGGATCGAGACGACTGCGCCGGCTGGTGCCGCTTCGTGGTGAGCGATGACATAATCCCCTGAGGTAGGGATGGTAGCCAGGGCTATCAACTGCAGGGACATGCTCCTAGCTTTAGGGATTTGAGAGAAATCCTCTAGGGAAATTCGACGAATTCTACACTCTTTTTCACATCTATGTCCGACCGCATGCAGACGACGGTACGATTTAAATAAAGCCAACCAAGACGCCCCGAAGGTGCATCGTCACGGCACTCATTGCCTTCGTGGGTTTGCTATCATCACGCATAAAAAAATCATGCATAAAATAAAAAATGGCGTAGGACCACGGCGCATTTCCTATACGTGACTGGCTTAGTCGGCGATAGCAAGCCCAGAAAGAGCGCCGTGACGATCCACTTCTGGTGCTGCTTGGTTTGTTCTAACAGGGAATGGCTTCGGCTGTGGTCGAACTTACAGTGAAAAAAATATCAAAACTCTCTATCGACCTTCTTCTATGTACTTTGAGACATTTGATTCTAAAAACGAAAATCTGCTTACCATGAACTTTCAGTTATCAGCACGACCGAATTCGAAGATGTATATGCAGTGGGTGATAATGTACATGTGACAGATATTAACATCAACATGTTTACAAATGACTAATCATTTTTTATAAATAAATATTTAAAAAATGATGGGCTAGGGGTGTTTAGGGACATCTCGGTTTCGGAATTGAGACCACGGTCTCGGCGGTTGGCAGCACTGATTATGAGACTCGTGATGGTAACCGTTGATGCCTCTTGACTATTCACTCCCTCACCACGCCCACAAGAGCGAGTAATCAGATCTTATTTTGTACTTGTGTCATCGGCACGACGCGCTTTCACGTGCAAACTGACAGGGTGCTTCATGAAACCCCCGAAATCAGGAAATCAGCTGACTACTCACGTATGGAGGGTTTTAACATACTCCGGCTGGTTCTGTGTGAACATGTTCTGTCGGAACGTCGTTGTGTAAGCACAACTATGACGTCTAGAACGCGCCTCCGAGTGTTGCGTTTAGCGTCCCATTATCAACGCTACCTACCTCAGTTGTGGAACTCCCGCGGCAGGGGATAACACCCCCCCCCTCACTCACTTCAGTTCGCCTCCCGTCGTTCGAAGCGCCATCTTGATTTTGCTTTACGAACTGAGTGTTCCATAGTGTACGGCGGAACACCATCTAGACACTGCGTTTCGAAACGTACGTACCCCATTGAATACACTGCAGTTACCAAAGCAGCCGTCCGGCGCGTCGAACGACGGGAGGCGAGTCGTGGTGAGAGACGGGGGTACTCCTCGTGCATGCAGCATCTATGAGCAGTTGCGTAACTGAGCTAATCTAATAACGATTCCATTATCCATCCCATACATCAAAAGGGGTCCCGAAGGGACATCGAATGACGTCGCAGAAGCCCGTGTCATGCTGTCGGATGTCGCGATCCTGGCTGTCGGGCCAAGAAGTCACGCTAAAATGTATGATGCGTTCATTTAATTTCATTCACCTAACTTCTATAGGTGTGAGAAATGACTCTTGACAACTATGCATCGCCTGCATTGCGTGGACAGATAAAGTAGCATACGTTTAACGTTATCAAAAGTATTAACATCTGCAACATTATGCAGACCGCATCCCCAAAGCGTTGATTCTACTAAGACAAGCGGTGGTTGCACAATGCGCTTGGTGGCACTTGATGGCACTGCATCCATCGATCCTCCGGTCAAGCGTAAAATGCTCAAAAAAGATGGTAAAAATTAAAATCGCTCTTTTTCTTCACAAACAGAATGGTTCACACTCTACTTCTACGAGATACATAGCCAGAGTGCTTGTTTGATAAAGCCTTTAAAGGTTACCTGAGGAGGTTTCTGAGATCGCCTAAATATGATGATGATAATTCACTCTGCTAGCTCTAAATATCCTAGAAATCAATAAATCAAGACGATATACGCGGCCGATTTCCCTATTAAAGAAGCAATCAAAGATCTCAACACACCGAGGTCATCGATGGGAGGACCATGTTCTGAAACCAGGACCTCTGTCAGCCAACAGCAACCGAAGGATGTTAGCGCCTCCGACCGGTGGAACCGCGGAGTGATATATCGAATGCGCGCGGCTCGTCGCCCATATAGTCCGGACTACGATTTAACCCAGCGAGCGCGCGCTCGAGGGCTGACGACCGGATACATCACTCCCGCAAAAGACAACAAAACAACAACAAAAAAAGAACACAGTGCACTGTTCCTTAGACGATTATTGCTGTATAATGTTTCCTGTCCGCGAAAAATCATAATTTTCGACTACTTTTATTTGCTTTTATCATCTACAAAATTATACATATTTTGTAATAACAGCGTTTGCAATCTAAACGAAATAACGCGTTTTCATTGGTCACAAGTCGTCCTGGCTGCCGGAACAATGCTCCGCCCATCGCCGGAAATGACATCGGCGTGCTCAATCTTTGATTGCTTTTAAATAGGGAAATCGGCCACGCACTATCATGATTTACGGATTTCTATGAAGCTTAAAGCCCGCAAAATGAGCTATCGCCACATTTAATCGATCTCAAAAACTCCTCAGAGCACCTTTAGGATGTCTAGTTTTTGTGCGGTGTAGTAAGAAGCTGTCTTGCTGTCTGCTTTCGAGCACATATCGGTACCTCTAGTACGTTGGCAGAGGCGACTTTGAGTATACCTGCCCCAAATCTCCATGCAGCGCGACAGCACAGAACCCATGACAACGTGCTATCGTTTCGGTGCCTGCACGAGTGACTGTAGGGCCATAGTGAGGAACCTGCCATAAAACCTATAATCTTATCTCATTTTCATATCTCAAGGTTTCTTATCGTATTCAATTCAATTCTTCTCTTTCTTTTCTTTTCTTTCCGGACGTGAACTAGAAGCTCTGCAAAGTTAAAAGTTAGTCTCGCGGACAATTTGAGATGAAACGCCACGACGCGTGGCGCACGGTACTTTTAGAGCCACCTGTCGCATTTTTAGTTGAAATTCACATTGCAGTTTGCATGCAAACTGCGATGTGCACTGTGGCCAAGACAAAGCACATCCTGCGCCTATGGGGCCACTGTGCACTTCATGTTTTCTTGTGGTGAGCAAATAGAGGCCACATTCCTTCCTTTATTTGAACCGTAAAAGTTATGTATGACTGTCACGATTGTGAAGGAGAAAGAAGAAGAATCAAGGGAAGGGCGAGCTGTCTACAGGCTAGCCGAAGAGAAGGAAGAAGAGGAGATAGAAAAGCAAAGGGTGCACTTGAAGAAGGACGTCCTTGGCTCTGCTCCGAGGCGAGTCCACCAGCCACTGGCCACGCTCCAGTGTAGCGAAGCAACCTCACCGATCTCCAAGACTCCGACCTAGCGACATCGCACCCCAGAGATGACCACGAGAAGCAGCTGACCCTGCTTCAGCATTCCAAGGTCGTGAGTGACGATCGACATTCAGGGGACTGGGTCACGGGGGACCGATAGGGTTTGACTTTGGATTTACTTTCTTGTACATAACAGTAGTGTTCTTTATGTTGTAAATATATGTTTTATTATTCTACTTTCTCGACCTCTGCCTCCACTGATTCCGTGTACCGTACTGGTCGAACGCGACAATTTGGCGAGCCTGCCAGGATGCCCTTAATTTGATCGCGCCGGCCGGAACGTGCACGGATTGGTGGAGTCGAGTGAGGCAGTATGGATAACGAACGATTATTGGCGGTGGGGAAAGAGTTAGGCTACCAAGGAGACGAGTTGAGGAAATGGATAGAAGACGAAAAGGCTAGCGCAAGGGACGAAAGAGCGATGGCTAGACAAGAACGAGAGTTAGAATGCGCTAAACTAGAGAAAGAGCGGGAAATTTTGCAACTTAGATTAGCGGTACAGGAAGCCGCAGTGACCGTATCTGAGAGAAGTAGAGACAATGGGGATGGAGGGACGAACGGACAGAGACATCACTTCAGTCCGCACAAGCTGATTCCCCAATTTAACGATGCCCGGGATGACCTGGATGCATACTCTCTTCAGCGGTTCGAACGTACGGCGACGGGACTTGATTGGCCCCAGCAAAAATGGGCCACAACGTTAAGTCTGTGCTTGACCGGCGAAGCACTTACGATAGTCGGCCGTATGTCCCCAGCGGACGCATTGGATTATTCGAAAGTGAAACTGGCCACTCATGCAGATATTCCGATACACGAAAGAGTGCTACCGAGTAAGATTTCGAGAAGCAAACCCCAATGACGGGGAAACGAGAAAGCAGTTTGCCGCCCGACTAGCGGGGTATTTCGACCGATGGATAGAAATTGCAGGCGTGGAACGAACGTTTGAGGTCCCTCCGGGACAAAGTACTCGTTGAACAGTTTCTACAGAGCTGTTCTAGTCGCTTGTCGGTGTTCCTTAGGGAACGAGACTGCCACACACTAGAGGAGGTAGCTTCTAAAGCCGATTTATATCTGGAGGCCCAGACACCAACAGGAGCAAGCTAGCCGAAGGTAGAAGAGCTGGTTAAGAAGTCGAGCACGGCAGGCACAGACAGAGCGGCCAGTGTTAGAAGTAGAAAGACCATCCGGTGCTTTCTCTGCAACAAGGTCGGACATAAGGCAGAAAACTGCCGCAGCCGTCCGTCCACGTCCAAGACTTTGACTTGTTGGAGCTGTGGTCGCACCGGGCACCGAGCGAACACTTGCGGGTCAAAACTAGACAACCGACCTCAGGCATCCTGCGTATGGACGGTGCCAAGCCACGCGAGGGGTACCGAGGTAGATGAATCTTACGTGACACTTCAGGACGGCGCCAAGATTCCAGTTGTGAAAGCTGCTGTGGGACGAGCTCCAAAATGTCTGGTTGAAAACATGCCTGTGGTGGAGGGACGTCTCGGTGACCGCAAAATAACGGTTTTGAGAGACACCGGTTGTAACACGGTCGTCGTTCGAAAGGAGATGATTCCCCTGAATCGTTCACAGGAACGTTGAGTCCGGTGCTCCTGTTGGACAGAACCGTGAGGTATGTTCCGGAAGCGGAGATTCTGGTAAGGATCCCTTACTTTACGGGAAGGGTAATGGCAAAATGCGTAAGCAACCCGTTGTACGACTTAGTGCTCGGGAACGTGCCGATGGTGCGAGGCGTGAACGACCCCGACCCAAATTGGAACCAGGTTGAAGAGATGAGACCAGCTAGGAGGTTAGTAACGCAGACGTCGACAGGAGAAAGAGAGGAGGACAGCCGAGAAGGTATCGTCGAACAAGTTCAAGAGGGTTCTTCAGAACCATTGCGAACGGCCGCACCAAGCTTGGAGCCGAGCAGTAACGAGCCTATGCTCACTGCGAACACGATAGAGGCGGGAAGAAATAAAGATCTACCAAGACAACCGCAAACTGGACTGATAGTACCGCGAGTTGCCAACCAGCTTCGAGCAAACGGGCCCTGGTGACCCGACATTATTTCATCATGGGCCATGGCGACGACAGTTCTTCTGAACTTCTCGGGGAGAACCAGCTGCTTTGTTTTCCTTCCCGAGCTGAAGGGCACAACTCCTGTAACGCAAACTGTTTCTTAAAAAAGACTTTAGCGTCGTTTCCCCTCCGTGCTTAGAAGTGACCTTGCCGATGTTACGGAAACATTTCTTGAGGCTTTCGTCATTTCTTTGCTCCGTGAGCATCTCTTCCGCTGTTGCCTCTAGTGGTGAAACCTGCGGTACTATCAGTCCAGTTTGCGGTTGTCTTGGTAGATCTTTATTTCTTCCCGCCTCTATCGTGTTCGCAGTGAGCATAGGCTCGTTACTGCTCGGCTCCAAGCTTGGTGCGGCCGTTCGCAATGGTTCTGAAGAACCCTCTTGAACTTGTTCGACGATACCTTCTCGGCTGTCCCCCTCTCTTTCTCCTGTCGACGTCTGCGTTACTAACCTCCTAGCTGGTCTCATCTCTTCAACCTGGTTCCAATTTGGGTCGGGGTCGTTCACGCCTTGCACCATCGGCACGTTCCCGAGCACTAAGTCGTACAACGGGTTGCTTACGCATTTTGCCATTGCCCTTCCCGTAAAGTAAGGGATCCTTACCAGAATCTCCGCTTCCTGAACATACCTCACGGTTCTGTCCAACAGGAGCACCGGACTCAACGTTCCTGTGAACGATTCAGGGGGAATCATCTCCTTTCGAACGACGACCGTGTTACAACCGGTGTCTCTCAAAACCATTATTTTGCGGTCACCGAGACGTCCCTCCACCACAGGCATGTTTTCAACCAGACATTTTGGAGCTCGTCCCACAGCAGCTTTCACAACTGGAATCTTGGCGCCGTCCTGAAGTGTCACGTAAGATTCATCTACCTCGGTACCCCTCGCGTGGCTTGGCACCGTCCATACGCAGGATGCCTGAGGTCGGTTGTCTAGTTTTGACCCGCAAGTGTTCGCTCGGTGCCCGGTGTGACCACAGCTCCAACAAGTCAAAGTCTTGGACGTGGACGGACGGCTGCGGCAGTTTTCTGCCTTATGTCCGACCTTGTTGCAGAGAAAGCACCGGATGGTCTTTCTACTTCTAACACTGGCCGCTCTGTCTGTGCCTGCCGTGCTCGACTTCTTAACCAGCTCTTCTACCTTCGGCTAGCTTGCTCCTGTTGGTGTCTGGGCCTCCAGATATAAATCGGCTTTAGAAGCTACCTCCTCTAGTGTGTGGCAGTCTCGTTCCCTAAGGAACACCGACAAGCGACTAGAACAGCTCTGTAGAAACTGTTCAACGAGTACTTTGCCCCGGAGGGACCTCAAATGTTCGTTCCACGCCTGCAATTTCTATCCATCGGTCGAAATACCCTGCTAGTCGGGTGGCAAAGTGCTTTCTCGTTTCCCCGTCATTGGGGTTTGCTTCTCAAATCTTACTTGGTAGCAATCTTTCGTGTATCGGAATATCTGCATGAGTGGCCAGTTTCACTTTCGAATAATCCAATGCGTCCGCTGGGGACAGACGGCCGACTATCGTAAGTGCTTCGCCGGTCAAGCACAGACTTAACGTTGCGGCCCATTTTTGCTGGGGCCAATCAAGTCCCGTCGCCGTACGTTCGAACCGCTGAAGAGAGTATGCATCCAGGTCATCCCGGGCATCGTTAAATTGGGGAATCAGCTTGTGCGGACTGAAATGATGTCTCTGTCCGTTCGTCCCTCCATCCCCATTGTCTCTACTTCTCTCAGATACGGTCACTGCGGCTTCCTGTACCGCTAATCTAAGTTGCAAAATTTCCCGCTCTTTTTCTAGTTTAGCGCATTCTAACTCTCGTTCTTGTCTAGCCATCGCTCTTTCCGTCCCTTGCGCTAACCTTTTCGTCTTCTATCCATTTCCTCAGCTCGTCTCCTTGGTAGCCTAACTCTTTCCCCACCGCCAATAATCGTTCGTTATCCATACTGCCTCACTCCGACTCCACCAATCCGTGCACGTTCCGGCCGCGCGCTGATCAAAGTTGAAGGGCCATCCTGGCAGCGCTGCGCCAAATTGTCGCGTTCGACCAGTACGGTACACGGAATCAGTGGAGGCAGAGGTTGAGAAAGTAGAATAATAAAACATATATTTACAACATAAAGAATACTACTGTTATGTACAAGAAAGTAAATCCAAAAGTCAAACCCTATCGGTCCCCCGTGACCCAGTCCCCTGAATGTCGATCGTCACTCACGACCTTGGAATGCTGAAGCAGGGTCAGCTGCTTCTCGTGGTCATCTCTGGGGTGCGATGTCGCTAGGTCGGAGTCTTGGAGATCGGTGAGGTTGCTTCGCTACACTGGAGCGTGGCCAGTGGCTGGTGGACTCGCCTCGGAGCAGAGCCAAGGACGTCCTTCTTCAAGTACACCCTTGCTTTTCTATCTCCTCTTCTTCCTTCTCTTCGGCTAGCCTGTAGACAGCTCGCCCTTCCCTTGATTCTTCTTCTTTCTCCTTCACAATCGTGACAGTCATACATAACTTTTACGGTTCAAATAAAGGAAGGAATGTGGCCTCTATTTGCTCACCACAAGAAAACATGAAGTGCACAGTGGCCCCATAGGCGCAGGATGTGCTTTGTCTTGGCTACAGTGCACATCGCAGTTTGCATGCAAACTGCAATGTGAATTTCAACTAAAAATGCGACAGGTGGCTCTAAAAGTACCGTGCGCCACGCGTCGTGGCGTTTCATCTCAAATTGTCCGCGAGACTAACTTTTAACTTTGCAGAGCTTCTAGTTCACGTCCGGAAAGAAAGGAAAAGAAAGAGAAGAATTGAATTGAATACGATAAGAAACCTTGAGATATGAAAATGAGATAAGATTATAGGTTTTATGGCAGGTTCCTCACTATGGCCCTACAGTCACTCGTGCAGGCACCGAAACGATAGCACGTTGTCATGGGTTCTGTGCTGTCGCGCTGCATGGAGATTTGGGGCAGGTATACTCAAAGTCGCCTCTGCCAACGTACTAGAGGTACCGATATGTGCTCGAAAGCAGACAGCAAGACAGCTTCTTACTACACCGCACAAAAACTAGACATCCTAAAGGTGCTCTGAGGAGTTTTTGAGATCGATTAAATGTGGCGATAGCTCATTTTGCGGGCTTTAAGCTTCATAGAAATCCGTAAATCATGATAGTGCGTGGCCGATTTCCTATTTAAAAGCAATCAAAGATTGAGCACGCCGATGTCATTTCCGGCGATGGGCGGAGCATTGTTCCGGCAGCCAGGACGACTTGTGACCAATGAAAACGCGTTATTTCGTTTAGATTGCAAACGCTGTTATTACAAAATATGTATAATTTTGTAGATGATAAAAGCAAATAAAAGTAGTCGAAAATTATGATTTTTCGCGGACAGGAAACATTATACAGCAATAATCGTCTAAGGAACAGTGCACTGTGTTCTTTTTTTGTTGTTGTTTTGTTGTCTTTTGCGGGAGTGATGCATCCGGTCGTCAGCTCTCGAGCGCGCGCTCGCTGGGTTAAATCGTAGTCCGGACTATATGGGCGACGAGCCGCGCGCATTCGATATATCACTCCGCGGTTCCACCGGTCGGAGGCGCTAACATCCTTCGGTTGCTGTTGGCTGACAGAGGTCCTGGTTTCAGAACATGGTCCTCCCATCGATGACCTCGGTGTGTTGAGATCTTTGATTGCTTCTTTAATAGGGAAATCGGCCGCGTATATCGTCTTGATTTATTGATTTCTAGGATATTTAGAGCTAGCAGAGTGAATTATCATCATCATATTTAGGCGATCTCAGAAACCTCCTCAGGTAACCTTTAAAGGCTTTATCAAACAAGCACTCTGGCTATGTATCTCGTAGAAGTAGAGTGTGAACCATTCTGTTTGTGAAGAAAAAGGGCGATTTTAATTTTTACCATCTTTTTGTTAGCATTTTACGCTTGACCGGAGGATCGATGGATGCAGTGCCATCAAGTGCCACCAAGCGCATTGTGCAACCACCGCTTGTCTTAGTAGAATCAACGCTTTGGGGATGCGGTCTGCATAATGTTGCAGATGTTAATACTTTTGATAACGTTAAACGTATGCTACTTTATCTGTCCACGCAATGCAGGCGATGCATAGTTGTCAAGAGTCATTTCTCACACCTATAGAAGTTAGGTGAATGAAATTAAATGAACGCATCATACATTTTAGCGTGACTTCTTGGCCCGACAGCCAGGATCGCGACATCCGACAGCATGACACGGGCTTCTGCGACGTCATTCTGATGCCCTTCGGGACCCCTTTGATGTATGGGATGGATAATGGAATCGTTATTAGATTAGCTCAGTTACGCAACTGCTCATAGATGCTGCATGCACGAGGAGTACCCCGTCTCTCACCACGACTCGCCTCCCGTCGTTCGACGCGCCGGACGGCTGCTTTGGTAACTGCAGTGTATTCAATGGGGTACGTACGTTTCGAAACGCAGTGTCTAGATGGTGTTCCGCCGTACACTATGGAACACTCAGTTCGTAAAGCAAAATCAAGATGGCGTCTTCGAACGACGGGAGGCGAACTGAAGTGAGTGAGGGGGGTGTTATCCCCTGCCGCGGGAGTTCCACAACTGAGGTAGGTAGCGTTGATAATGGGACGCTAAACGCAACACTCGGAGGCGCGTTCTAGACGTCATAGTTGTGCTTACGCAACGACGTTCCGACAGAACATGTTCACACAGAACCAGCCGGAGTATGTTAAAACCCTCCATACGTGAGTAGTCAGCTGATTTCCTGATTTCGGGGGTTTCATGAAGCACCCTGTCAGTTTGCACGTGAAAGCGCGTCGTGCCGATGACACAAGTACAAAATAAGATCTGATTACTCGCTCTTGTGGGCGTGGTGAGGGAGTGAATAGTCAAGAGGCATCAACGGTTACCATCACGAGTCTCATAATCAGTGCTGCCAACCGCCGAGACCGTGGTCTCAATTCCGAAACCGAGATGTCCCTAAACACCCCTAGCCCATCATTTTTTAAATATTTATTTATAAAAAATGATTAGTCATTTGTAAACATGTTGATGTTAATATCTGTCACATGTACATTATCACCCACTTGCATATACATCTTCGAATTCGGTCGATGCTGATAACTGAAAGTTCATGGTAAGCAGATTTTCGTTTTTAGAATCAAATGTCTCAAAGTACATAGAAGAAGGTCGATAGAGAGTTTTGATATTTTTTTTCACTGTAAGTTCGACCACAGCCGAAGCCATTCCCTGTTAGGAACAAACCAAGCAGCACCAGAAGTGGATCGTCACGGCGCTCTTTCTGGGCTTGCTATCGCCGACTAAGCCAGTCACGTATAGGAAATGCGCCGTGGTCCTACGCCATTTTTTATTTTATGCATGATTTTTTTATGCGTGATGATAGCAAACCCACGAAGGCAATGAGTGCCGTGACGATGCACCTTCGGGGCGTCTTGGTTGGCTTTATTTAAATCGTACCGTCGTCTGCATGCGGTCGGACATAGATGTGAAAAGAGTGTAGAATTCGTCGAATTTCCCTAGAGGATTTTCTCAAATCCCTAAAGCTAGAGAGCATGTCCCTGCAGTTGACAGCCCTGGCTACCATCCCTACCTCAGGGGGATCATGTCATCGCTCACCACGAAGCGGCACCAGCCGGCGCAGTCGTCTCGATCCTCGTCCGGCAGAGAGTCGTTGAAGGCGTACAGCAGCGCCCCGACCTTCGTGCCGTTCTTATGGACGCCGTACAGCTGGCAACTGCACGCGACGTTATCGACTCGCGGCATCGCCACGGGCGTCGGATCCTTCCTGGCCTGAGCCCTGTAAGTGGGACGCAGGAGAAAACGTGGTTAAGGAACTACAGGTTTCTCCCGCTCCTTTTAATCCGCATAATGGTTAATTTAATCCAAGTGCCATTAAATTTAATCCCAGCGCTACCCGATTTAATCCCGGGGGCCGTTCAATTTAATCCCCAAAATATACATGCAGGCTTTTGTCGTCAGTGGTTGTGTTTCGCTTACACTTTTAATAAATTCGAGTAATTATTGATACGCTTAGATTGTTTTCGAGACCAATGATATCCTGATCACAATTTTGATCACTTGGAGTTACTAGTGCACGATTAACATGTGCATTACTCCTTTGGTAACCTCGTGTTATTAGTAGCGCACTCGACCTCAGCTGCACTGACGTTTTGCTTACTCTTTCTTATCACTTCAACTTATTATTGATGCAGGTCAGATGACGTAAGTACAATTGTACATTTGTGATCACACTTTTTATTACTTCTCGCTATGATTGACACCGCTGACTTAAAATCGCTTCTTCCTCTATTACTTCGACCTATGCGTAGCACAATCTTCGTAATAAAAGTTTAACAAACATTTTATCACTTTCTTGATTACTTCGAGGAATTATTGACAAAATATAACTTCCCAGGAGCTCCTTTTATATTCTGATTACTTTTTGGCTCCATGGCAAATATTGACAAAAACAAATTTATAGAAGCTGACATTTCGTTACTCAGTCGATCACTTTGAATTATAATTGACAAAGACGACATCATATAAGTTCAGCTAAGAGTTTGATTACTCCCTTGATTAATCCGTGTTACTATTCACGCAACGGACTTTAAATTAACTAAGTTAACTCAGTGGTTACTTTTTACTTTTCCCCGATATATTAGTCACATGACTGAGTTAATATCTGGATTATTGACATATTGATAACGTTGAGTAACTGTGACCTATTTGAATTTATATTGGTCTAACTTTATAACCCCCCTTCTCATTGTTACTTTGAACTTTTGCAGCGCCAAGTGATTTACGCGGAGGGCAAGTTCGTCTGCTTCTCGCGCAGGGGGTAGCGGTGACGTCAGAACGCCGAGCCCTGATTGGCTGATCGCGGTCCCCTATCTGAGCGTCGTCTGCTCCTTTGCAACGTCGTCTGCTCGCAATGTCGTCTGCGTCTGTCTTACCTTTCCTGCGACTTTTGCAAGTGGAGAGGCCAGATTCACGAAACTATCTTACGCCAAAAATATGCGTAAGACAGAACTTAAAAACAAATTCGTATTCACGAACCGAAATTTTCGTAAGTTTTGCGCAGGTTACGACAAAATCCTACGACAGCTCCGAAGCTACGCACTTGTTACGATCAAATCAGCATGGCCGACAGCGTCGCGGTCGCGACGACCAACGGACGTTTATTTTTCTACGTGCGCTTCTCTCGCGTACCGACTTCAAGCAGCAAGAAAAAGTAAGAAGTACTTGAACCAGACCACGACGAACAAGAACGCTGGATCCACAAACACCCGGGAAATGCTCCAACGGCCACGATTCCACCGACACCGACCAAGCGAACTCGGCAGATAGGCCTAGCAGCCACTCCGACTCGGTGACCGTCTGCCCAACGACCGGCTGGCGTGCTGAATGAAATGTGCCCGCGCGACCCTTGTGAACTCTTCCCGTATTATACTTGTGATCACTGACCTCAATTTTAGATTAAGAGGTCAATCTCTTCCTCTTGTCATCTCCTTGTTTTCCGAGGCAACGGTGACTCTCGCCGGTGAAAAAGCGGTGAATATCCGACAGACGCAGGAAAGGTAAAGGAGCCATCGCTTTGACTAGCAGACGTAAAGCAGACGACGTTAACTGCGCCAACCCGCCGACGCCGTTAAAGAATGATGAGTTTTGCCGCACACGAAAGTGGGGAAAAAGTATTTGGGAGGGAACTTGCGGACACTAACACGCTCACTCTCGGTTCTTGCGCAAACAAACCTGAGTCCTTTGACTTCCCTCCTTGATGCGCGTCTGCTAGTTGTTCGACAAAAACAACGAACCGCTCGAGTTATTTCGTCTGCCTTCTCTGAAAGGCGAAGTCGAGCTCGCTCGTAAAGACCTGCACTTGCGAAAGTCGCAGGAAAGGTAAGACAGACGCAGACGACGTTGCGAGCAGACGTTGTTGCAAAGGAGCAGACGACGCTCAGATAGGGGACCGCGATCAGCCAATCAGGGCTCGGCGTTCTGACGTCACCGCTACTTCCTTTCTCATGCGCAGAAGGCGAAAGTGAGCCCACTTGCGAGGCGTATT